>JAAMPC010000407.1:0-29641 GCA_016771965.1 Brassica carinata | reverse complement strand
GGCAACCCAATTTTGTGTTTCCTCGAATTCCTCGAAATTCTTCGGTATATTCGAGGATTTCATTTTCCGCCGGAATGTCCGTGAATATCGCTGTTTTCTTGTAGTGTTCGTGACCTTCATGACCATAGCCCTCTAATTTATCATGCAACATCAATCTAATAATTACGAAGGCAAATTAAATAGTCACATACTTTATCTACGTAGAACTGATCATTACTTTTATTAAAAGTTTTATTGAAAAACCTTAACAATACATTTGAGAACTTACTTTGTTTTATATTATACATAGGTTTCAGAATAATAGTTAGTGTAGTTATCATCTAGTGGTAGACGGATTTCAAGGAGATCTGAGTTCGTAGTAACACCACCACATTAAATCCGTGTAGCCATATGATTATGTGAATATGAAACCTTGTTTTAACCCTCATTTGAATATTTAAAAGATGGTTCATCTGTGTGCTGCACATCTACTTAAAAATTAGTTTGGATCTTTCAATAGATCTAAAATACCACAAGGTTAATCCAAAAAAAATTAGTGTAGTTTTATCTGGACTGGAAAATCTTATCGACTCAAAAAGTATGTATTAAATAACTTTGCAATTTTTGTAATTATATTGAAATAGTGTATATCTTTAACTATAGAAGATATTTTTATTGTTTATCTCTTTAACAAAACAAATATTTAATTATATATACTGTTTTTGCCATTTGGCAAAGTTTCTGATAAAACTCATTTACCTGGTGTTAAAAATACAAATTGCAATTACAACTACAAGATCTTCTTCTTTTCCGGATTCGTTTCCATGCTATTGTGATAGTGAAATGATAATTTCTTCTACATATGCCATAAAACATTACAATATTTTGCCATTTGGCAAAGCTTCCCTTGTTAAAAGATCCTCTTCTATTTTACATATGCCACATATTATACAAAAGGAATTTGAAAACTTAACGCCAGGATCCTGATGCAGGGGACACATACCAACAAGAACTTTAGCAGCAGGGTTGTCAATGTGAAGTGACTTGAGAATCGTCGCACCATCGTTGGTAACAGTGACCGAATGACCTCTACCAGTAGATTGCAAGATTTTATCCTAACGAACAAAAACACTCAGCAACAATGAAATCGAAGTTTATAAAGAGCTCATAAACACTTACCATTCCCTTTGGACCTAAGGTAGACTTAACGAGATCAGCAACAGCCATTGCACCAATGAATGAAGCCTAAACGAGCAAACCAAAAACAAAAACCAAATCAGAGTCGATTCAGTACATAGTGAATCTGAAAAACACTTAGAAGGATAAGAAAGAAGAAGCTCACCATCCTGGCACGTTCTCCTTTCTCTTCACTAGCATCATCTTTGAAGATCTTATCGATCTGTATACGATTGAGCTAAAGTTAATTGGCCGCGCGAAGAGCAGCGAGAAAGTAAAACAAAAAAAATGAAAGAGACGACGGAGGATCATACCGGCATTGATAAGATCGGAAGACGACGGACTCAGTGTCGGAGTCGGAGATGCGTCGTTGGAACGGAGAAGACGAAGTATCTAGTGACGTACTAGAGTAGTAGAAATGAACAAAGTAGATCTTCGGCGAACCCTAGAAGGAAAGCACAGAGACAAAAATACCCTCTCAGTTGTCATTTTTAAATTTGCACATTAAAAAATAAATAATGCAAATATTGGGTCATCGAATTTCGAAATTAAGCCCATCAATAGTTTTTAAGCCCAATGGGTCAACAACTTTCTTGCACCCGTAGAAACGACAGCGTATAGTATTCGCGCACGTTGAGAAATTACATGAGCCACGAGCTTCTATCCAAGATGGATGTGGTGCTGGCGGCGAGGAGCGTCACCGGGTTGAGATCGACGGTAACGTCACCGTGAATGGTGATATCGCCGGATCTGTCGCCGGAGAAAGTGAACTTTTAGCTGAGAAACCGAGTCATGAATCTACTAGGAGCTAAGAAAAGCATGTTTTCATATGCGCTCTCTATTGATTTGATTCTAGTTCTGTAAACTGACCGGGGATTTTCAGGAAAAGTTATGAGTCAGCGTTTCGATCTGCTTACGTTAGGATGTTTATATATAGAAAGGATTTAAGGAGTTTCGTTGCTATTTGGGGAAGGTCTTGTTTCTCCGAGGAGAATCAATTTGTTCGTGGCTGGAACAAACTGGTGCTTCATTATTCTTTAGAAACATTGTACTAGACTCTTATCTGACTAATAACACTTCCATGTTATGTTATCGAACTTGTTATCTCGTCTCTGTAGAATTGGATCTAATTGGGAGATGTAGAAGCTAGGGGTGGACATTTCGGCTATAATTTTCTCTGTTCGGGTTCGGTTTGGTTAGTTCGGTTATAGTATTTTTCTAATTGAAATAAACCATAGTTAGTTTGGTTCGGTTTGTGATTGGTTCGGTTTGTGTTCGGTTCAGTTTGTATTCGGTTCGGGTTGATTTATTTTTTGGATCATTTTATTTAGGTTCTTCTTAGTTAGGCATAAATTATGTAAACATGAACAATGTGAACTAAATTCAATATAAAACTGAAACAAAAACCTTTAAAAAGTCACAAAAATATATAAGAATTAAAACAAATGAAAGTTAATTAAAATAAAAAAATATCAACATCATTAGTAATGTCTTTTATATCATTATTAAAAAGCTTGCAATGAATCATCTTCCATGTGACGCTGTGGAGAATAACTTTTGTTTTTAATAAAATTGGCTTTAGGTTTTAGGTTTTACGTTTAGATTTAACATCCATGTTTACATATATAAAAGAATATAAAGATACCAACTTTTTTTTAAATCAAATATTTTAATGATAACATAGTTGGTTAGAAGAATATATGTTAATAAATGGAAAATGGAAAATACTTAGTATGGTATTAGAATTTTAGTATATTGGTATTACTAATATTTTTAATTTCAATAATTACAAAAATACATCGGTTTTTCGGTTCGGTTCGGTTTAAAACCGAACCATTCGGATTGGGGAAATTTTTAACCGAATGGTTTGAAATAAACTTTGGTTCGGTTTGAATCGGTTTCGGTTCGGTTGGTTCGGTTTGATTCGGTTCGGTTTGGTTTTTTTGCCTACCCCTAGCAGAAGCTTTCATTACAACATGACGCCTATGCTCTTAGCATTTTAAGCATATATTTACTCACTTCAAATGACAACCGGAAGTTTCTGGACATCTTCTGTACTTGATGTCGACTACAAATGATGTATCTTATCAGGAGACAAAGTAAATCACAATTTAGGATTCGCACAAAAATAAAATCATCCTAGATAAGGTAATGGTTCTGACTTGTGAGCGACATGCAAGCACGTTTTCATTTAACTATTGAACGGTAATAACCGCGTCTTACGCAGAATGTGATTATTAATTTCGTTATTTATGATAAAAAGACATTAAATCTGTTTAATCTGGATATTAGTTCGGTTTTAAGTTTTTTTTTTTGGTTTTTAATCTTCTAAAATATAACTATTATTTTAAATTAATATTCATTTTAGTTTATTCGGTTAAAATATTTGATTTTTTGGTTTTTTCGGTAAAAACCAAAAATTAATATTATTTATTTATTTAGATGTAATGAATTTTAGATAGTCGTCATGTCGAATCAATAGTTTCATATTATAGTTTCTAAACAGATAATAGTTTAAAAAAAAAAAAATTAGTATTTCGCTACAATTTGGTTGGCAGTGAAAGAAGCATTAAGAAAAAATATTTCAACTTTCAAAAAAATTAGATACTTCAGTTGTGGTGAATACTTAGTTACAAAGTGCTCACATCAAGGTGCACATGTATGTGTATGTAAAAAGTATATAAAAATAGTTGACAAATATATAAAGATATTGTTAATTAATATTAAATGACATTTATTGTTAATTAATATTAAATGACATTTTTGTTCAAAATAATACATAAAAGATAAAATTAAAATTAATTTAAAATAAAAAGGCCTTGACATTAGTCATTTTTTACATATAAAGAAAATAAAATTGTATCCGTAAATAGGGGTGGACACATATCGAATATCTAGGTATTTGGAAGCATTCGTGTCGATTCGATCTTTAGCCACCTAGATATTCGGTGACTCGGATATCCGAAATGTTTTAAAATTTTACAGAATATCCGATTTGATCCGTAAATAAAATAAAATTTTAAAAATAATTGAAAATTTTAATAATAACATTTTGTTACAAAAATAAAAAATTATTTAACTTTTTAAATTCTAGTACCTAATATAATAAATTTAATTCATAAAAATATTGTAAAACTGATATAAAGTATAATATATATAATGTATATATATAATTCTTTACATATATGTATATATATGCATATAACAGATCAAATTAGATATATGTTCCTAAAAATATTGATATTGTGATTTGCTTCTTTTTTGGATATTGTATTTTAGTATTTGATTTGTTTCGTAAAGTTACGGATATCCAGATTTTTTGGTTCAAATCAAAACGGATAAAGAATCGAATCAAAATTTATGAATATTTTGCTCAACTTTATCCGTAAACAATAAAAATAATATATATATAGTTTGGCTTTTGATTTGTTATATATTTTTTTTAGAACCGAAAAATTCAGAGTTTTATTGGAACTATGTATGTGAGTCTTATATTAAAAAAAATGCAAAGTACATAGTGTGAACACATTTATGAATATAGTGTGAACGTGTTAGCATATTTATTGTCAAATCATTGTGAGGCTGCCATGTGTCTATTATAGTGTGAATGCATTTATTACAATACTTTTTTTTTTTAATATATAAGGGATTGACTAATCCATCCACACTCCCTTAGCATAAATACTAGACCTCTCTTTTCTTTTACTTCCATCCATCATCACAATCTGATCCTAAGACACAAATATATGGCTTCCCCTCTATCTGCTACTGCTACTTTCTTAATCTTCCTAATCTTCATTATCCTCATGGTCCTTCTCTCGCCTGTCACCGCGGAGGATGCCAAAAAACCTGATTTTAAGGCAATGCTGGAGAAGTTTATGAAGAGTGCAAGTGAAAGAAAAAAAAAAGGACCTTAAGCAGCTTGTGAGATCAACTGGTTGGACTCCCTCTGATGTGTTTGCCATTCCATATCTATTTTAAATCAGTCTGAAAAATGTGGGTCTGTGTGTGTTTGTTATTGGCTGAATTTTTTTATCGACTCAAAAGACCTTCACAAAGTCCAACTGCTTCTTTTCTACTAAATAACTAATACAAGGATTGTTGATGTAACTAAAAACGTACTTGGAAATGTGAACTGTGTGTGATCTATTCAAAGTGAGAATTTCTGTTTTCATTATGAGGAATGAAGTTCAGTAAGAATCAGACAACGTGGATGAATGACCAACATGATATCTTCTCAATTTGCATTGTTTTAACCATTCATTCTTGCATATGCTGACCATTTAGGATAGCATTTAGATATGTTTAGGATTGCATTGCATTACATATGTCCTTATCAGGTGATGGAGATTTCAATTGGTGACTTTGGAGCATTTAGAGATGGTTTGGAGGCAAAAAGGGTGATTCTCGAGAAAGAGACGCGTGATCAAAGTCCGGCGGAAGTCCGGTGACCCTTTGGCCAGAAGCCGCCGCGTGTGAAGCGGAGAGTATGGGGCACCTGGCAGCGGTGTGGCAGACCGCTGGAAAATATCTCCTTCCACGCGGCGTTAAGACTTGTCGCAGCGGTGTACCGAAACCGCTGTAGACGCTCGAGAGATGAAGACTCAAGAAATGGAGACCAAGTGCGGGAGCGGCCTGAGGCAGCGGTGTTGCGAACGCTGAGAAAATACCTCGTTCCTCGCGGCGTTAGTACTTGTCGCGGGTGTGATGTGAAAACAAGTAAGCTTTGCGAGTGTGTCAGCCATAGGCGAGAGCGGTTTCACGTGGCGTTCGCGAGTCAAGAAAGTCAACATTTTCCGGTTTGACCAGATAATTACCAATTTGTGTTTTGGTTAACGGGTTTGTTGGGTTAAACCAGTTCGACTTTAAGCTACTATAAAGGTCCTTCAGACCTAATTGTAGGATCTTATCTTGTTTTCTATCAAATCACAAAAGAACTCTTAGGTGAAAGATCTTATCTTGATCATTTCTCTCTTGTGATTGCTTGATTTCCTTGATCTCTTATCATGTTTAGCACCAAATCATCTTTGATTCTTGGGTTCATCATGGAGAGTAGTGAGTAGTCATTTTTGGATTCATGGGTTAGGGAGATTAAGGGTGATTAAGCTAGATCTAAGGTGTTTAGGGATAGATCAATCTTATTCCTTGCTAGTAGAGGGCTTTTAATGCAATTTTAGAGTTGGCCTCTCTAAAGTTGAGCTCTAGGCATTTCATACCCGGAAGGTGTTTGATGAAATGCCTGAACCAACTCTCCTAAGCTTTTAACATCCTTTGCCAAAGGGATTTGTTGTTAAAGGTGTTAAGATGGCTAGTAGACTTGAGATTAATGATTACTTAGGTAACATTCAACCAAAGGAATTTGATGCTTGAGTTATCTAGGTAAATGAGCATTCATCTAAGGATAGAGTTTGTTTAGTATTGTTAATGCAGGCCTAGAAAGATATAGATTGGTTAAAAGTTGACACCTTTAGGTTGAATCTTGATCACCCAAGATCAATTCCCATAGCCCATGAGTTCTCTTTTTATAAGAAAGAAAGCTTTGTCCTTTATTGCATTTTAGGTAGTAATCTAGTTTACAAACATCTAAAAACTGGTAGCACTTAGATTAAGCATGGTCTTGCATTCCTTTGCTTTAGAATCACTTAGAAATGGTTTGACATCCTTTATACTATAACATTTGATTAGGAGCCTTGAAACTCCTATCATCAAATGGCCTTGCCAAAATTAAAGTTGATTGTGACATTGGGATTTAGTCATTTGCTTGAGACTAAGTCAATTTTTATTTAATTGTGTTATTGCTTCTCTTTGTTCTTCTCTCTTTGCATTTCAGGTGTATGAACACAAGGAGCAGAGGTCCAACAAACCTAGTTCCAAGAGTTGAAGACATTAGAGCACTTGAGAGGGAGATAGCAAGACAAAGAAGAGAAGTAGAGCAACAGGCTCACTTGCAAGGGTTGGGGTTTGATATGGAGAACCTGCCTCAAGATGGTGAAGCCCAAGGAGGCAATGGTCCAGAGCTAATCATTTTAGACCACAGCCAGCCACAACATCCACAGCCAAGCTCGTGCCATTGGAGCCTATGATCAACCTCACATTCATGGTCATAGGTTGGGAATCGAGCACCACCGTGGAGAACAACAACCGAGATCAAGTCGGGCTGCTCAACACTATAGAGAACAACAAGTATCATGGTCTTGCTGCTGAAGACCCTTTGATCACTTATACAAGTTTGATCAGATCGGGTGGCTTGTCCAAGACAAATGGTGTTTCAAGATGCTTTCAAGCTGAAGCTATTTCCTTTCTCTTTGGGAGACAAGGCACACCAATGGGAGAAGACTCTTCCAAGTGACACTGTCACTACTTGGGAAGATTGCAAGAGAGCTTTCTGAAAAGTTTTTTCTACTTCAAGGACAGCTAAGATCAGGAAGCGAAATCTCGGTTCAACAAAAGGTCTAGAGAGCTTCAGTGAAGCATGGGAAAGGTTCAAGGGTTATTGGTCTCAGTGCCCTCATCATGGTTTCAGCAAGGAGAGCTTGCTTAGCACCTTATAGAGGACCTTCAGTGCGAAGCAGGCTTGATCTTGCCAGCAATGGTTTCTTCTTGGGAGAGAAGAAGAAGAAGAAAGAGAAGGTGGTGGAGAACATGGCTAAAATGACTCAGTCTACAGCAGAGGCATGATAGGGTCAGCGAATGATGATCAACGGAGACAAGAGATCAAGTCCCTGCGAGGGGAAGATGGACTTGCTTCTTTCTAACCAAGCTAAACAAGAGCAAGTCAACTTTGTGGGTGGTCCTATTCAAGAGATTCCTCCCAAGATTAATGAGGTTGATGGTTTGGAAGGACAAGAAGAGCTGTGCTTCATCAACAACAATGGTTCTTGGTACAGAAGGAACCTAACTTTCAGTACAACAACTACCAGCAAAAGTCCTACTCAAACAACCAGCAAGGAGGATACCAGCAGAGGCAAAACACTCAGCAAGGGAGCTATCAGCCTAGGCAAAACACCCTCCTGGTTTCAACAATAACAACAATCAGTCTACTCAAGCTCAAGGAAGTTCTTCCAGGCTCCGGCCAGATACAAGTGTGGATGCAATGTTCAAGAAACTTTTGGATTTTCAGGCCAAGAATGAGAAGACAATGGGTTATGAGTTCACGAAAATTCACTCCAAGATTGATGGAAGTTACAATGAGCTCAACAACAAGATCCGCCATTTGGAGAATCAGTTTGCTGAATGAACTCTGCCAGTAAGCCAACAAGGGCATTACCTGGAAAGCCGAGCAAAATCCCAAGGAGACAATGAAATCCATCACCCTTAGGTGGAAAACAGCTACCACCAAGAACTCTCATTAGGATAATGAGAAGCAAGATGGGGAGGTGGTCATCAATGTGGATGATGATGTAGTTATTATGGATGAGAAGACCAATGAAGAGATCTTGGAGAAAATAGTTGAAGCAAAAGGAAAGGGTAAAATTGGAGAAGAAAGGGAAGAACAAGAATGAAGTTGCTACTTCATCAAAAAGAAGCTCTATTCAATCCTCCTCCTATGAACCAAAACTTCCTTTTCCGATAGATTCAAGAGACAGCTTTGGAGCAATACAAGGCTTTATTTGAGAAACAAATGAGTGAAGTTCAGATTACTATGCCCATAATTGATGCCTTCATGCTAGTGCCTCAATGTGAAGTTTCTGAGGATCTTGCTAAGAAGAAGAAGGAGATGGAAGGCATGGTGGTTCTTACTCATGAGTGTAGTGCTATTATCCAAAGGCTAACCATCCCTAAGAAGCTTGAAGATCCAGGAAGCTTTACTTTACCTTGTGCCATTGGGCAATTTACTTTTGAGAGGTGTCTATGCGATTTGGGAGCAAGTGTGAGCCTTATGCCTCTCTCCATTCTAAAGGCTTGGCTTTACACAATACAAGAGGTGTAGACTCTCTCTTGTGCTAGCTGATCGCTCAGTGAAGATTCCCATTGGTATCCTAGAAGATCTCCCTGTCATGGTTGGAAATTGTGAGATCCCTACAGATTTTGTGGTGTTAGAGATGGATGAAGAACCAACAGATCCTTTAATATTGGGAGACCTTTCTTGGCTACAGCAGAGCAGTTGTGAATGTTAAGGAAGGGAAGATTGATCTTCACCTTAGAAAGGGGAACATTCTTCACTTTGACATCAAGGAAGTGATGAAGAAGCCTATTACTCAAAGCCAAGCTTTCTACATTGAGGAGATGGAGGTGTTAGGCGATGAACTTCAGGAGTTGGCACTTGAAGACTCTCTACAACATGCCTTAACAATTGAGAGAGGTCCAAATGGTTGAGAACAAGGAAAGTGATGCTTATGTGAAGATGCTGGACTCTCACAGGAGATTAGTGATGGAGAACAGAATGAGGAGCTTTCATATGAGGATCACCATGCTTCCTCGGCTACTCAACAAGAGAATCTCCAAGAGGATGATTGGAGTGAACTCAAAGCACCAAAAGTGGAGCTTAAACCTCTTCCCCATGGTGTAAGGTATGCTTTCCTTGGCCCTAATGAGATTTACCTGTCATAGTGAGTAGTGAGCTTAGTGAAGATGAATTGTCTAAACTTTTGAATGAACTTAAAAGTATAGAAAGGATAGGCTACTCACTAGATGATATTAAAGGGCTATCACCTTCTTTATGCATGCATAGGATACATCTAGAGGATGAATCTATGACTTCTATAGAGCATCAAAGAAGGTTGAACCCCAACTTGAAGGATGTTGTTAAGAAAGAGATTCTAAACTCTTAGATGCAGGAGTCATCTATCCTATTTCGATAGCAAATGGGTGTCTCCTGTGCATGTTGTTCCAAAGAAAGGAGGAATGACTGTAGTTAAAATGATAAGGATGAACTAATACCGACAAGAACAATAACAGGACATAGGATGTGCATAGATTATCGAAAACTTAACAAAGCATCTAGAAAGGATCATTTTCCATTGCCATTCATTGATCAAATGCTTGAGAGACTTGCAAATCATCCATATTATTGTTTTCTTGATGGGTAATCAGGGTTCTTCCAAATCCCCATACATCCAAATGATCAAGAGAAAACGACTTTCACATGCCCCTATGGTACCTTTGCTTATCAAGGATGCCATTTGGGCTATGTAATGCTCCAGCCACTTTCCAAAGATGCATGATGTCTATTTTCTCTGATCTTATAGAGGATGTTGTGGAGGTGTTTATGGATGATTTCTCTGTCTACGGATCTTCGTTTTCGCTTGTTTGTCAAATCTTAAGGGTCCTCAAGAGATGTGAAGAGACCAACCTTGTGCTGAACTGGGAGAAGTGTCACTTCATGGTTAAGGAAGGGATTGTGCTTGGACACAAGATTTCAGAGAGGGGATTGAGGTAGACAAGGCCAAGATTGAAGTGATGGTTGGGTTAGCTGCACCAAAGACGGTTAAAGACATTAAGCTTCCTCGATCATGCTGGATTCTATAGAAGATTCATCCAAGACTTCGATGATAGCAAGGCCAATGACTAAGCTTCTATGCAAGGAGGCTGCGTCGCCTTTGATTGGGAATGTCTACAAGCCTTCAAGAAGTTGAAGGAGAAGCTGGTTAAGCCCCGATTGTGCAGCCACCAGATTGGGATCTCCCTTTGAGATCATGTGTGATGCTAGTGACTATGCTGTGGGAGCTGTTCTTGGTCAAAAGAAAGACAAGAAAACTCATGTGATCTACTATGCAGTAAAACTCTTGATGAAGCCCAAATGAAGTATGCCACAACTGAGAAGGAGTTGCTAGCCATTGTCTACGCCTTTGAAAAGTTCGAAGCTACTTAGTTGGGTCAAAGGTCATAGTCTACACTGATCATGCTGCATTGAGACACCTCATGGCCAAGAAGGATGCTAAGCCAAGGCTGTTGAGGTGGATCTTGCTGTTACAAGAGTTTGACCTTGAGATTAGAGACAAGGGGAGTTGAGAATAGTGTAGCAGATCACTTGTCTAGACTGAAGATTGAGAGTGGGATCCCTATTGATGAAGGGCTTCCAGTAGAGCAAATCATGGCCATTGAGCGGTGGTAGCAGCTTGTGAAACTGGAAAGAAACTTGAAGAAGTGAAAGCTGAAAGGGGCCTTGGTATGCTGATTTGGTGAACTACTTAGCTTGTGGGAGAGAGCCACTTGATCTTGAGGGATATGCCAAGAAGAAGTTCTACAAAGATGTGAAGCGATACTATTGGGATGAACCTTACCTCTACATCCTTTGTAGAGATCAACTCTATAGAAGAGCAGTAGCTGATGAAGAAATTAAAGGGATCCTCACACACTGTCATGGATCATCCTATGGAGGGCACTTTGCTACTTTCAAGACTGTCTCAAAGGTGTTACAAGCTGGGTTTTGGTGGCCTCATATGTTCAAAGACACTCAAGACTTTGTCTCTAGGTGTGATTCATGCCAAAGGAGAGGAAACATCACCAAAAGAAATGAGATGCCTCAAAACCCAATTCTAGAAGTGGAGGTGTTTGATGTGTGGGGTATAGACTTCATGGGACCATTCCCATCATCTTTTGGCAACAAATACATCCTTGTAGATGTTGACTACGTCTCCAAGTGGGTAGAAGCTGTGGCAAGTCCCACCAATGATTCTAGGGTGGTGATAAAGATGTTCAAAAGTACCATCTTTCCAAGGTTTGGAGTTCCAAGAGCTGTCATCAGTGATGGGAGTTCTCACTTCATCAACAAGCTTTTTGAAAGTCTTCTCAAGAAGAATGGTGTGAAGCATAAGGTTGCAACACCATACCATCCTCAGACAAGTGGACAAGTTGAGATCTCCAACAGAGAAATCAAGTCTATCTTGGAGAAAACAGTGGGGACTACAAGGAAGGATTGGTCCATCAAGCTAGATGATGCACTATGGGCTTATAGGACTGCTTACAAGACTCCTTTAGGAACCACACCTTTCAACCTTGTGTATGGGAAGGCTTGTCATCTACCGGTTGAACTTGAGTACAAAGCATTGTGGACTGTTAAGTTGATGAACTTTGACATCAAGAGTGCAAAGGAGAAGAGACTTCTCCAACTCAATGAACTGGAGGAGATCCGACTTGATGCTTTTGAGAACTCAAGGATTTACAAGGAGAAAACCAAAGCTTTTCATGACAAGAAGATCTTGAAGAGAGAATTCAATGCTGGAGATCAAGTGCTTTCTACAACTCTAGACTGAAGTTGTTCCCGGAAGCTCAAGTCAAGATGGTCCGGTCCATTCAAGATCAAGGAAGTTAGGCCATATGGGGCAATTGTGTTATGGAACAAGGATGGTGGAGACTTTACAGTCAATGGACAGAGGGTTAAGCTCTACATGGGAGCCACAACAGAGGATGAGAGAACCTCGGTTCCTCTCTCCGATCCCATTCTCGCCTAGCCAAGAATAAAGGAAGTCAAGCTAGAGACTTAAAACAAGCTCACTTGGGAGGAAGTCCCATGTCTATCCTTGTACATATGTCTATTTCTAGTATGTCTTTAGCTATTTCTCTGTGTCTATCAGACCTTCAGGCCCAAGAGGAGAGATTATGGCATTAAACGAGGTGTGGTGAGGTTCAAAAGCTCACGTGACCAACCACACGGTCACACTTACACTTGCGACTAAATGAGAAATATGCTCAAGTCTCACAGCGGTATCATGGAGCGGTCTCATCAAACCGCTGTGAAAATACTTTGCCCCTGCCCGATTCATTGCTTCGCTTGTGATGCAGCGTAGAGATTTAGGCAATATAAGCGCTGTGAAGCCTTGGTCTGGCGGGCGGTTTACGGTGACCGCTGCGACACTCAATTGCGCTGCATCGGCGCCGATTTCGGTTCAATTCAACTGAACCGGATCGAAATCACCAAAACCCGGCGAGACACTCCTTCTTCCTCTCTACAATCGTTATCTCTATCTCTCCTTATCAAAACTCCATACTTTCATTCTTTCCAACATAAAATCTCATAAATCTCAATTCTTCACCAAATTCGTTGATTCAAGTTGCTATCTCCGTGATTTCACTTAGACTTTTCATTTCCCTACTCTTGTTTATCTGAAACAAGCTAAGGTATAAATCGTCATCTTATTTTCGATTTAAAATTTCCATTTTTTAAAAAGTGGTTGCATGGTTGATTTCTTGTTCAATACTGTTAATTATGTCCTTTTAAGCTTGATTGATGAGTTGGGTAGATGAAAAACGTGTTTAATTGACCTGAATTCGAATTTGAAAAAGTTAGGGTTCATATTGGGGATTTTCGAAATTTGAAATGGAGTGATTGTTTGATGTTAAAATTGAGTTTATTGAGTCATAGAAGATGAGTATGAATGCCATTAGCTGTTTTTGAACTCATTAACTCTTTCCAAGCTTAAATTTGTTTCTTATTGATCATGTCACTTATACAATTTCAAGCTTGTTGATAGCAGGACATGGGGAAAGATCGCGGTCCCAGAACTGATCGCATTGTGGATGTAGGCACTTCGTCTCGAGCTGGGACAAGAACCAACCCACCACGAGCAAGCCGATCAAGGCCAAATCCACCAGCTCAAGTTTCCTAGCAGAGCTCCACAAAGAAAGAGAAAAGTCGCCACCGACAGAGCCACATTAGAGGCAGAGATCAAGAGATGATAGAAGAGGGTCTTAGAGCTGATACTGAAGATGAGGAGGAAGAAACACCTGCTCCCAAGCCAGCTAAGAAGCGAAGAGAGTGCCCCTAACCAGCAAACCGACTTCAGCACAACTCTATGAGCTTTATGATGATGTCAAATGGAACCCCATGAGATTTCCGGATGTGAAGCTCTTCATGCGCTTGGGATCTATGAAGATGTAAGGATGATTCTCCGAACATGGGCATGGAGTCACTACTTGGCATGAGCTACGGATTCACAAGGAGGCCTCGGTGAGTTTTGTCTACATTCTTCGTGCAATACCATTGCACGAACATAGACCGAGGGTTTGGGCATCAGTTTCAAGATCAATGAGAAAACCTATAAGGTGGGTTTCAAGAAGCTAAGCTCCATTCTCGGTTTCTCGACAACCGTGGGTCGCTTCTACCGCTAGGTCGGCAATTGTGGATGACATATGGACAGTGATTACGGGTGGTCACGCATAGCCGAGAGGACAAGAGCAATGACATCTCCAACCCGAGTGAGATATGCCCACAAGGTCCTTACTCACACCTTTTACTCACGGAGAGAACCGGCGGAGCAAACGATGATGAGCTCAAACTTCTAGCTCTTGGACTTCTCCCTATTCTTGAGGAAGGAACGCTACTCCACACCGATCCGAAGATTTTGAGGATTTGGGACTGTGGGACTGTTGATGAAGCGGTTTGAGTACTACCGAGATTGGGCTTGGACAACTCGAATGAGAAACCGACACTGCTTATCGGGAGCTTCATTACTCCGATCTTGGAAGCATTTGGGATAGATTTGGGACCTCGTGGATCATGCTCCAGCCTCCATTGATCTCGCTACTTGAAGAAAACCCATTTCCTCACGGCCGTCAGCGTCGGTATGGTTACCCTTTTGGTCCACGATCTCGAACTGAGCAGCTACAGATATTCCTACCTTGTGAGAGATTGACGCGCTATCCGATCCTCGGCATGTACTTTTCGCTCCAGCTGCTCATGAGCTCATTCCCGCAGATTTTGGTGTACTCGAGACCATCACCAAAGCGCGCAAAAAGAAGACCAAGGCCAGTTCTTCTCGGGCAGCTCGTCCTAGTGATGCTGATGACGAAGGACCAACCACACCAGCCTCGGTGTATGGGACAGAGAGATACCACTTTCAGCCTTATGGTGGAGTTACACCGAACTTTGCATTGCTTGCTCTCTCAAAATGCCAGTTGCTTCGTGGAACAAGATGCAAGATTCCACCATCCACAAACTGAAGAACTCAGTGAAAGCGCTTAAGAAACAGATGAAAAGGTCACTGCACTTCTCTCTCAAGTGTCTATCGGTTCTGGTTGTCAACGGGATGACGTGTTGGCAGCTGCTGGTCCATCTACTCTCCCATACCCCGTCTTCTATGGACCTCCTCGTTCCCCGGAGTATCGACTCCGTCGAAGACGCAGGAACACAGCTCCTCCACCCCGAGCCTCCTCCAACGAGTCTCCTCCAACGAGTCTCCTTCAGTCGCTACCGACGACGACGACACGGAGGGAGCATCCTCCTTTGCTTAACCAGGTTTCATCATCACCCTTCCTTTGTATATATCAGTTTTTCTTTGCATTTATTTCTCTTTTCGGTATCTCCTCATACTTTCTAACACAGAGACTGTGTGAACAAAGTTTGGGGGAGGTATCAAGTATTTGATCATGTTTTCTTAGATGAATTGAGTCTCATGCATCGCATTGTACATACATATAGATTAAAAAAAAAAAAAAAAAAATTGAAAAACACAAAAAGAAACATGTAGTTGCATCACTTGCACTTTTAAGATTGAGTCTAGAGCATATAGGTTGCATTCACTCGCATTGGGAATAATGATTTAAAATGCCTTGCAAAGAACCCTTGTCTAGAACTCAAAATGACACCCTAGTTAAACATATCAAGTAGCTTAAGCATCTCTTGAAAACCTTGTACGCTTCGAGCCTTGAAAACTCATCTTGAAACTTGTTTGCTTGCTTGATGTTAGCATTGTTCTTAAGATCAGCTCCAATCTAAACTTGGCTTGAATGAACTTAGTCTCTTGCATATGGGCATTTGCATACTTGATCATGGATCTCATACACATTTGGGTTATTTTATTCCTTCATACCTATCTTTGTTAACCCAAATGGCACTCCTTACCCTAAAACCCTAACCATTCTTTGAGACCAAACATTGAATTGCATGAGTGAGGCCTCTTTTGATAGCTTGACATGTGCAAAATCTTGAGAGTATTGAGGCTGACATAGGTTTATTCTCATCTCTTGCTAGCACAATGAGTTAGCATTTGGGGATGGTGAGAGGGGTTTGTGTCTTTAAATCTCAATATCTTGGGTTTGGAGAGTGAGAAAGATGAGAGATATGAAAATAAAGCTCCTAGGGATATAAAAAAAAAAAAAAAAAAAAAAGATCAAAAAGAAGTTGGGGAAGGAAATGAAAAAAAAAAAAAAAAAAAAAAAGGAGGGGTTAGAGCTTGTGGAAAGTGGATTAAAATCCCTAGTGAGTGGGTTAATAAAAAAAAAAAAAGAGTTGTACATTGGACGAGTGATGTGAGGGGTTTTAGATTGATTTTTTTTGAGATGATGATAAAGAGGGTAGAATTTGTGATCATTTATAACAAAATGGGGTAGAATGATGAGAATGAATCTATGTATGCATGAGTTGCTTCTAATCTTAGATAAATTTTGCATAATGATCAAGCTCCTTGTTTTGAGTGATAACCACCCTTAAATAAAAGACATTTGAACCCATCTCTTCATTCATATTAGACCATTGCATACCTAGCCAAATGATTGAGATCATGTGCCCATTTGTGAGACTTCACCTTGTGTGTGTGTGTGTATCAATGTGAGAGCTGATTGAAGGGACTTGTTGGTAGAAAGTATTGCAACTTGAGTAGAGAAAAAAAAAAGAGTATGGATAGGCCTAGAGAAGCTAGAGTATATTAAGGAGAAGGCTAATGCAATTTGCTATGTTTCTTTAGGATGTTAAGTTGAGTGCTAGGAAGTGTTACTTTTGGCTATGAGTTCCCACCTTCAAACTCTCTCTTATGAGTTCTTACAAGGTCACTTGAGGACAAGTAAGATACAAGTTTGGGGAGTTGATATCTTCTCAATTTGCATTGTTTTAACCATTCATTCTTGCATATGCTGACCATTTAGGATAGCATTTAGATATGTTTAGGATTGCATTGCATTACATATGTCCTTATCGTGATGGAGATTTCAATTGGTGACTTTGGAGCATTTAGAGATGGTTTGGAGGCAAAAAGGGTGATTCTCGAGAAAGAGACGATTGATCAAGTGTCCCAGCGCATAAGGAAGTCCCAGCGCCTTTGGCCCCTCAAGAAGCCGCTGCTGTGAAACGGAGAAGTATGGGAGCGGCCCGAGGCAGCGGTGTTGGCGAGACCGCTGAAAAATATCTCCTTCCTCGCCGCTGCCGACTTCGGCTTACCGAAACCGCCAGACGCCGAGATGAAGACTCAAGAAATGGAGACCAAGCGCGGAGCGCCCGAGGCAGCGGTGTTGGCGAGACCGCTGAGAAAATACCTCGCTCCCCGCCGCTCAGACTTGTCGCAGCGTGTGATGACGGCAAGTAAGCCGCCGCGAGTGTCCCAGCGGCAAGCGAGCGGTTTCACGTGGCCGCTGAGTCAAGAAAGTCAACATTTTCCGGGTTTGACCAGATAATTACCAATTTGTGTTTTGGTTAACCCAGTTTGTTGGGTTAAACCAGTTCGACTTTAAGCTACTATAAAGGTCCTTCGGACCTAATTGTAGGATCTTATCTTGTTTTCTATCAAATCACAAAGAACTCTTAGGTGAAAGATCTTATCTTGATCATTTCTCTCTTGTGATTGCTTGATTTCCTTGATCTCTTATCATGTTTAGCACCAAATCATCTTTGATTCTTGGGTTCATCATGGAGAGTAGTGAGTAGTCATTTTTGGATTCATGGGTTAGGGAGATTAAGGGTGATTAAGCTAGATCTAAGGTGTTTAGGGATAGATCAATCTTATTCCTTGCTAGTAGAGGGCTTTTAATGCAATTTTAGAGTTGGTCTCTAAAGTTGAGCTCTAGGCATTTCATACCCTAAGGTGTTTGATGAAATGTCCGAACCAACTCTCCTAAGCTTTAACATCCTTTGCCAAAGGGATTTGTTGTTAAAGGTGTTAAGATGGCTAGTAGACTTGAGATTAATGATTACTTAGGTAACATTCAACCAAAGGAATTTGATGCTTGAGTTATCAGGTAAATGAACATTCATCTGGGATAGAGTTTGTTTAGTATTGTGTCTGGCCTAAGAAAGATATAGATTGGTTAAAAGTTGACACCTTTAGGTTGAATCTTGATCACCCAAGATCAATTCCCATAGCCCATGAGTTCTCTCTTTTTATAAGAAAGAAAGCTTTGTCCTTTATTGCATTTTAGGTAGTAATCTAGTTTACAAACATCTCAAAAACTGGTAGCACTTAGATTAAGCATGGTCTTGCATTCCCTTTGCTTTAGAATCACTTAGAAATGGTTTGACATCCTTTATACTATAACATTTGATTAGGAGCCTTGAAACTCCATTCATCGCAACATTAAGAACGCAAATGAAGTGTCACTATTCGTCTAAACGTACATATATTCGCCTCCACGGACAGCATTCTCTGCGCCTTTGCGCTCTTCCTCGGCCTCTTTCTCCCTCTCTTTCCAGCTCTCGTACTTCTGATCATCCGTCGGTAACTCATGGCGGCATATAGGGCAAGAGTTATGCTCGTCCTGCAACTCAAACAATTTGATCATAAGCTATGAACAATGCAACTTTTAACAATGCAATTTTTAACAATGAACAAGGATGGGTTCATGTTTATTACCAGCCAAGGCTTTAAGCAAGGAGGGTGAAACGTGTGCTTGCATGGCAGCTCCTGCATTTTGTCGCCGACCACCAGATTCTCTTTGCAGATGCAACATTCCACCTCTGCTCCCAACTTTTTAAGCATTTCCTCACTGAAAACAATCACTGGAAGTTTCTCCACAACTTCTTTACTCGCTGGTGGAGCTCTCGGTGGTCCACCATCTTCTAGTATCTGCATAGAAACACATCATATATATCATTGTTTTCAATCAAGACGCTAAAGCTAAAAGACACCACCAAAAGCTACCTCTGGAATGATACTGTCAAGACCATTGATGAGCTCCTGCATCAAGTTAGCCGTTTCCCCAAGAACGTTTCCAACAGCATCAGCATTAGAGGATTCACCGGCAACGATCGAAGAGAAAGCAGACATGAGATTCTGCTGCACCAGCCACTGAGGCTGCGGCGGCTCACGATCAACCGTCAGATGTCCCTCGAAAAGATAGCCTCGTGAGCTCTCCGTCGGCTGAATATCAACTTCGGTTAGCTGCTCCTTCGCTTGTTCGATGCAAGATTTCAAGTGTTTCTTCTCAGAAGCATCAGAGACAAGTCGCTCAGCTTCCTCGAAAAGGCTCAGCCCCGCAACCCAAAACCCAGTAGCT
This sequence comes from Brassica carinata, assembly GCA_016771965.1. Classification (NCBI taxonomy): domain Eukaryota; kingdom Viridiplantae; phylum Streptophyta; class Magnoliopsida; order Brassicales; family Brassicaceae; genus Brassica; species Brassica carinata. The sequence goes on along the minus strand of JAAMPC010000407.1, from coordinate 10,345 downwards.
GTGTATCTCGTCTTGAGAACCGTCGCCACACGAGACACAACTGTATAGAACTGCATAAAAATAGCGTCAGAGAGGTTAACTAACTACACAAACCTTCATTCGATTATAACATAGAAGCTAAACAAAACAAAGTGCCCGGATCAATTAAAGATTGCTTGACACGACGATGAAACTGCAACACAATTGTAATGGAACACAAGAAAGGAAGATGCTTGATACCTAATTCAATCCCAAAAACAAAAACCAACAATCAAACTTATATATACAAGACATCTGTATATATTGTAGTCTTAAAAACTTTATATAGAACTACAGAAGCGTCCATATCATTCGGTTATAACATAGAAACTGAACAAAACAAGTGTCAAATTGAAACTAATGTCTAAAAGATCCTTGACATGAAGATGGACCCTTCTCCACCATCGAACATATATACAAGACAGAAGCAATGTTGATGTCTGTCTTGTCTTAGAACGAAACAATGTTATCGAGTCAGAAAGGTAATAACTTGACCAAACATAACATAGAAACTGAACGAAACAAGTTCCCGTCGGATTCCTAATTGTAATGAAGAACAAGAAAGGAAGAAACTTTGATTCCTAATTCAATCCCAAAAAAAACAAACATCAAAACATATATATACAAGACATCAGCAATGTTACTGTATATCTTGTGTTAAGAACCGTTGCCACACGAGACACAACTGTATAGAACTGCACAAAAATACGTGTCAGAGAGGTAAACTAACTACACAAACATTCATTTCGATTATAACATAGAAACTGAACAAAACAAAGTGTCCTGATCAATTAAAGATGCTTGACATCAAGATGGACCCTTCTCCACAATTTTAATGGAAAACAAGAAAGGAAGAAACTTTGATTCCTAATTCAATCCCTAAAGTAAATAATTAACAATTAAACATATATACAAGACAAGCCAGCAGCAATTGTAATATCTGTTGGGTGCCAACCTGTTTGCGGAGAGAAGGAGAGGAGGAAGCGTAGCGATCACGGAGGAGAGAATGGATAGAACGAACGGATGCCTCGAATCTCAGCTTTTTGTTTAGCTGTTTCTGCAGATCGTCGAGCTCAAGCTTCAAGCTTTCCTCGGAAAGAGACGCTGCATCCATTAAAGCTTTCCTTCTGAGAGAGATTGAGGAGGATAGGATTCAGAGGTTTCGAGAGAATTGGGGATTTAGAAAGAAGAAATTGATGGAATGAAGAAAGATCTCTCTGTCTTCTGAGATTTTTGTAGCTTGCAAAGAGTTTTCTTGATCAGGAGGAAAAGATGAAGTCGGTCGGGTTGAATCCGGTTCGGTTCGTTCCGGTTTAGGGTTGGATAAGATAAGAATATTCGTCAAAACTCAAAACAGTCCGGATGGAGAATGATTTAAACAAACCGAAGTGTAAACCGAAGATTGGTACACAAACCTGAGACCATTGGCTGACAAAAGTCTACTTATCCTCCTCTCATACACTCCAAAACTCACAGTTTCTTCTTCTTCACCTTCATCTTCCATGGCTTTATCCTTTGCTTCTTCAACTAGATTCTCCAAGACGCAGTCAGGGGTATGTTACAGTGTGTCCTTCACTCCACGAGTCATCGTGAGATGCTGTGAAACCGCGAAGGAGCCTCCAAGATCAAAATCGAAGCTCCAAGTGGGATCACCAATCATCATCGTGGAAGCCCCTAAAGTGATAAAAACAGCCGCTTCTATGCCTTGTCTAAGGGCTAACTCCGGTTTGGTCAAGCCTGGCGATGTTGGAAGGTCTCCTTATACTTCTACATCCATTTTCCATTAACTGGTTAAATTTTAGGACAAAACTCATATTCATATTCATACAAAACCATATCTTCTTGGTAATTAAGACAACTAGACTTGTGTTCCTTAACCATTTTTTTTTAATTTTTGCAGAATCGTGTCGAGAAAACCAAAGGACTTGTGGGCAGTTCGACTCTCCATTGGAACGTATCTTTTAGATGGTAAATATTTCAAAGCTTTAGAGCTTGAAGAGTGAAGTAATGCCACGTTAATTTAACGTTGTATATTTTTAATATAGATCTACTTGAATATTTTAAATATATATATATTTCTTACCAAGTCTTGATTAAGCTATCAAAATTATTTAAAATATCATTTTATAGATTTTTTTTCTTAACTAACTTTCAACATTGGCGCCAATCAAACACTAAACGAACTCTCAAAGCTGTTTATTAGCCTTTGTGGTAAACCCGAATCCAAACGGGTACAACGGGTCATAACGCGGGTCACCAACGTTCATAGCCAACTGATCCACTGTCCTGAACCACGTCCTAGCAAGCTTCCCGGTGAATCCATAATCTCCGAACAAAACATCAGCCACTCCCTGACCTTCCGTTCCTGGAAGCCACGCCGCAACTAGAGCGTCGATCTCACTTACGTACGGCTGCATCATCACCGGACGTCCGGAGATGACCACCACCACACATTTCACTAGCCCGCACACGTTCTCCATTATGCTCGGACCCGGTTCGGCTATGGTTAAGTTCGTGCTGTCTCCGTACCCTTCCGCGTACGGTGTCTCCCCGATGACCACGATCGCGTAATCGAAGCGGCTTGAGTTGACGAAGGTGGTGTCTGGATTCTCGTTGTAGACGACTTGCGTCGTTGGATCCACAGTGTTCTTCACTGCGGTGAGGATCGTTGTACCTACAAAACTCAATATTAGATTAGTAACGTTCTGTAATGATCTTAGCATGTCTGAGAAACACTAAAAGGTCATAGCTTCTGTTAAAAGGGATGCAAGAAGCTAATGCGGAAAACAGATGAATTAACTGCATAAATAAACTACACAGAGATTTAACAGTGGTTCATTGACAAAAGTAGATATTTAATTTTAGAAAGCTATTTCAGATTTCAGATTATAATTAGAGACAAAAGAACATAAAATATATATTAATGCGACATATTAATATTTTTATTTTCTATATATTTAATTTTATTTTATTGACAATTTTAAAATTTGTTTAGCTGTTTCTGCAGATCGTCGAGCTCAAGCTTCAAGCTTTCCTCGGAAAGAGACGCTGCATCCATTAAAGCTTTCCTTCTGAGAGAGATTGAGGAGGATAGGATTCAGAGGTTTCGAGAGAATTGGGGATTTAGAAAGAAGAAATTGATGGAATGAAGAAAGATCTCTCTGTCTTCTGAGATTTTTGTAGCTTGCAAAGAGTTTTCTTGATCAGGAGGAAAAGATGAAGTCGGTCGGGTTGAATCCGGTTCGGTTCGTTCCGGTTTAGGGTTGGATAAGATAAGAATATTCGTCAAAACTCAAAACAGTCCGGATGGAGAATGATTTAAACAAACCGAAGTGTAAACCGAAGATTGGTACACAAACCTGAGACCATTGGCTGACAAAAGTCTACTTATCCTCCTCTCATACACTCCAAAACTCACAGTTTCTTCTTCTTCACCTTCATCTTCCATGGCTTTATCCTTTGCTTCTTCAACTAGATTCTCCAAGACGCAGTCAGGGGTATGTTACAGTGTGTCCTTCACTCCACGAGTCATCGTGAGATGCTGTGAAACCGCGAAGGAGCCTCCAAGATCAAAATCGAAGCTCCAAGTGGGATCACCAATCATCATCGTGGAAGCCCCTAAAGTGATAAAAACAGCCGCTTCTATGCCTTGTCTAAGGGCTAACTCCGGTTTGGTCAAGCCTGGCGATGTTGGAAGGTCTCCTTATACTTCTACATCCATTTTCCATTAACTGGTTAAATTTTAGGACAAAACTCATATTCATATTCATACAAAACCATATCTTCTTGGTAATTAAGACAACTAGACTTGTGTTCCTTAACCATTTTTTTAATTTTTGCAGAATCGTGTCGAGAAAACCAAAGGACTTGTGGGCAGTTCGACTCTCCATTGGAACGTATCTTTTAGATGGTAAATATTTCAAAGCTTTAGAGCTTGAAGAGTGAAGTAATGCCACGTTAATTTAACGTTGTATATTTTTAATATAGATCTACTTGAATATTTTAAATATATATATATTTCTTACCAAGTCTTGATTAAGCTATCAAAATTATTTAAAATATCATTTTATAGATTTTTTTTCTTAACTAACTTTCAACGTTGGCGCCAATCAAACACTAACCGAACGCTCCACGAAAACCTCAAAGCTGTTTATGTGGCTTTGTGGTCAACCCGAATCCAAACGGGTACAACGGGTCATAATGCAAGTCACCTACATTCATCGGCAACTGATCCACTGTCCTGAACCACGTCCGAGCCAGCTTCCCGGTGAACCCATAATCTCCGAACAAAACATCAGCCACTCCCTGCCCTTCCGTTCCTGGAAGCCACGCCGCAACTAAAGCGTCGACCTCCCTCACGTACGGCTGCATCATCACCGGACGTCCCGAGATAACCACCACCACGCATTTCACCATCCCGCACACGTTCTCCACTATGCTCGGACCCGGTTCGGCTATGGTTAAGTTCGTGCTGTCTCCGTATCCCTCCGCGTACGGTGTCTCCCCGATGACCACGATCGCGTAATCGAAGCGGCTTGAGTTGACGAAGGTGGTGTCTGGATTCTCGTTGTAGACGACTTGCGTCGTTGGATCCACAGTGTTCTTCACTGCGGTGAGGATCGTTGTACCTACAAAACTCAATATTAGATTAGTAACGTTCTGTAATGATCTTAGCATGTCTGAGAAACACTAAAAGGTCATAGCTTCTGTTAAAAGGGATGCAAGAAGCTAATGCGGAAAACAGATGAATTAACTGCATAAATAAACTACACAGAGATTTAACAGTGGTTCATTGACAAAAGTAGATATTTAATTTTAGAAAGCTATTTCAGATTTCAGATTATAATTAGAGACAAAAGAACATAAAATATATATTAATGCGACATATTAATATTTTTTATTTTCTATATGATGATTCAAACAAATGAAGAAAGGATGATTCATTTGAAAGGTGTGTAGTGTGTACCTATGGTGAGATTGTTGGTATTGAGGCCTTGCCAAGTGATTGTCCAGCCTCCACATTGGTATCCCAAGTTATCAGCGTGCGTTCCGGCGACAAGGATCTTTTTGGCTTTCTTTGGCAGGGGAAGCAATGGCTCATCTGCATTTTCACCATTCTTTAACAGCACTAGAGATTTCCTCACTGCTTCCCTTGCTAGCTCCCTGTGTTCCTGTTACACGGACCAGAGTTTATCCAATGTTGAGTTGGGCTCTCTGTCTTAAAAACTCATTTTTTTTTAACTTACAGACCTTACAGCCGAGCTTGTTGGCCAAGCTATGATCAGCCATGGGATCCTCAAAGAGCCCCATTGTGAATTTGACTCTCAAGATTCTCTCCACAGCATCGTTGATTCTGCTCATTGGGATGTGTTTTCTCTTCACTTGACTGGTTAAGTCGTTGATTAACTCGGTCAAGTTTGATGAACCCATGATCTGCATCACAAGACATTTAATCATATCAACTTATCAAGTGCGTTTTATGATTTCAAAACAGCAGTGAAGTCTTTGAGACTGACCATATCGATTCCAGCAGTGATAGCAGCATAAACAGAGTGTGAATAGTTAGCATGAATAGGTGTAGTGATCTGATCAACACCTAGAAAATCTGATATGACAATGCCCTGCAAAGATATTTAAAGCCCCTTTCACATTTTTATAGATGCTTTGGTTAAGCAGAGCATTCTTTCTAATGATTAGAGTTACCTTGAACTTCAACTTCTTCTTGAGGAAACCTGTGACAAGTTTCTTATTAGCATGCATTTTCAACCCGTTCAGTGACGAGTATGACACCATAACCGTGGCAACACCCTTGTTTACCGCATCGTAATAAGCCGGCATGTGTATGTCTAGCAGTCCATTTGAGTTAATAACCGTGTCGTTAGCGTTCATCCCTCTCAATGTACCTCCATCTCCAACAAAGTGTTTGGCACAGGCTGCTACTTTGGTCCTTTAAGTTTATTATAATTCAAGATCAGCTTCATGAATCTTTGCTTCTCTAGAGATGGTATGCTTACTTGCCAGCGACGTAAGGAACACCCTTATGACCCCTGGGAAGGTCACCTTGCAAACCAGGTATGATCTCAGTCATTTGTTGAACTATTCTATGATCCTCACTGTAGCTCTCATAGCATCTCCCCATCTAGGGTCTCTACACACCTGTTCAAACTGATTAACTACACTACAACAAACAAACTATGTTTTCTGCTTCGGTTCAGTTAAGATTTTAGTACTTACTGCAATACATGGAGCAAAGACATATTGGATTCCCGTTGCTCTAACTTCAAGAGCTGTTGCTTCACCAATCCTCTTCACAAGGCCAGGGTCCCTAACAGATGAATACAGCGGTAAGCAAACAATGTCCATCAAGTCACTAGTTAAAAGGATTGTGTTAAGTTCCAACTTAGAACCAATTGGCTATAAGTGAATTAACTATGTTTTTTTTATATATTAATTAATTATTTCTCTAGTTATCGATGTGAGACTTTGTTTATTCATTAGCTGGTTCTCCGTGAGAGCTTGCCTGGTGACTCCGAGGCCTACGTTATGCGGGAAAATGGTGGCATTGTACGCATTGTTGTGACCATGAAGAGCATCGATCCCGTAGATAATGGGAATCCCTAAGCGGGTCGAAAGAGCTGCCTTTTGAATCTTATTCACCATGTTCACCCAAGCTTCAGGGGTGGCGTTTGGCGTCGGCACGCTCCCTCCACCGCTAAACGCACTCCCTGCACACATAGTACTGAAAGATTTGAGTATTTGTATAGGTTTTGAAAAAAAATTTCTGGGGTGGGACAAGAATCATACCGATGAAGTAGTTTCTAACGACTTTGGTTGTGGCATTGACGCGTTCCACCTGAACCATCTGGCCGAGTTTCTCTTCAAGGGTCATATGACTCATCAGGTTCTTGATTCTTACTTCCAATGGCTCTTTCGGGTTTTGTACCTGGCGTTAGAAAGTGGCTCTTTGTTAGCTGCCACCGAAAGGCAGAGCATGAGAAGCCCTAACGTGTGTAGAAAGTAACTCAGAGTGCACATCTTTGCTTCCTTCACTCTCGACACCTGCAGCTGATTAGCGGTAAAATAGTTGAAGAATAATTTAATCATTTGAGAAGGAGAAGACGATAAAAGAAAAGTGATGACGACGAGAACGATGAATGTTACAATGTTTTTAATGAGACAATAAAGAGGTTGAGATATTGTTGTCTTGAATGGGAGATACGCACCTTAAGAGGTTGACAATCTTGTCTATGTTCTTATACTTGTTTTTATGACAACATATATATATATATATATATATATATATACTCTTTTTATTTTGATAAATAATATACTATAATCAGAAAAAATCTTTGAAAAATATGTTTACCTAATTTTCCTGATAACATACTAAAATTATTAGTTGAGGTTAATGTATTTTCTTTCAAATAATTGATGAGAATAATCATTTTTTAATTAGCAACTTATTTCCTTCATGCGATTTATTTATTTTCAGCGATATTATTTAGTTGGGTCCATTAACAATTTAGCATCTTTCTTTATCTTGAAACAAGAGAGGTCCCTATCGTGCTTGGACCCGGTTCACTTATGGACCCAGAAGGCTAGAAGAGGAAGAACACTAATAGCTTTTCTTCCGTGTTTCTGGTGTGAATGTAACTTATTCTGTTTTTTTCTTTCGAGTGCTTGCGACAATGTTATGATTTTCATGATAATGTTTGTAATTTTGTGGTAAACCGGTTTTGTAATAAGCTGCATGTATAAATAACCGATAAAAACATCTTCAACTTTTTGTAGATTTTTTCTTCTTATTTAAAAAAAAATCGTATCAGTTAAAAGATATTAAAATCAAATTTCTAATGTAAAATAAATTTTTATTTCAATATAATATAATACGAAATAGATAGGGTATAATTTCAAAGGCTGGTGAGGTGAGCATGGCAATTGGTGATTTTGGTGTTTGGATTCATCATCATCCAACGTTGCATGTGTATAAGAAACTATTGTTCTCATACAGAGAATAACAATATATAATATAATAAATAATTTACCCATATGTTGAAACTCTCTAGTTTTGTCGAGAAACAAATATAAAGAGATACTTAATATTAAACTCAATCCAAAGAATAATTTAAAATCTTGAAGACAAAGAAAACTCAAAGAAGAGAAAAGAGCAAGTTGGAAAACCCAAAGAGTTTAGCCTTCGTTTCTTCAAACTAAAACCAAATCAAACAAAACTCTTTGCTGTCTAATAATCTTCTTCACCTATAAAATCATTTGATATCATTCTCTGCTTTCTCACAACACAAACACATTACTTATAAACCAAAGTAAAAGAAGAGGAATGGCTAACTTTGGAACAGAAAGAGTTTACCAAGAATTTGAGCCAGCAACTAGGTGGACCTCTGAACCAGACGCCGAGATACTTGTCGCTGATCTTCCAGGTCCGTTTCCTTCTTCTTTCTCAATCCTCGTTTATTCATTTCTCTACATTAAACATAGAGAAGACAGATTAATAGTTTTGTAGAAACAAACAAGCAAGAAAATCTCATAAGCATTTTCTACTATGGTTAGGATTCAAGAAAGAACAAGTTAAGGTGGCTGTGACCTCAACAAGGAAGCTAAGACTAACAGGAGAACGTCCAACAGGCGGAAACAAATGGATTCGTTTCCACCAGGAGATTCCCGTTCCATTGACCGTTGATATCGACTCGGTTTCAGCTATGTTCAAAGATTACAAACTCTACATCAGACACCCCAGAATCAAGACAGAAACCCCTCAAACTAAGCCACCAGCACCGGTCAAACCACCGGTGGTCGCAAAACCCCATGATCAACATGAGGCAAAACAAAGCCATGGTTCTAAGCCAAACGATCAGCTGAAACATGATGCAGAGCAAAAAGCAGGGAAAGTAAAGAGTGGCAAAGAGGGATTAACTGGTGAGCCTAAAGGAACTTTGAGTTCCAAGGATCATGAGGAGAAGGACAAAGTTGGAGCCAAATGGTTTGAGAAGTACAAAGAGGCAACTGGAAACGTGGTAAAGGAAGCTAAGAGCAAACGGCAGCTACTTTGCAATTTGACTGCTTCGATTGTATTGGTTCTACTAATACTACTGTATGCTAGAAATGCAGTACGTTCATCTCTTGTGTGGAACTCTGAGGAATGAGTTACATTAACGTCTCATGATGTATAAGATTGCTTATGCACAGAAAACAAATAAATATTTGATAATTACCCTACATATGTATGTACACAAATTTGTGATAAGAAAAATGAAAAATTCCATTTTATAGATTTTTAATTAGCCTTAGTATAATGAATTCACTGGCAGAAACTTAATAAGAACTACAAAGTACAAACCCTACAAGAATTGCTAGAAAGCTAAAAAAGTGAAAAAATCTACAAACTACGATTAAAATCAATACTCCATCCGTTTTATATTAAGTGTCGTTTAGCTTTTCAATTTTTTTTAATTATGTGTTTTTTTTTACATTTTTCAACGCAAATATTAAATATATTTTCCAGTTTTACCATTATTTTTAATTCATTTGTTAATAAAAACATTTAAAACAATGTATTAATAGAGTTAAAATATTAAAATTACTAATTTTTTTAATATTTATTATGAAACAGACACTTGATAACCTAACCAAGTAAAATAACCGAAATAAGTGAGAAAAGACAGTGGCAATATGAGCAAACTTACTTGTGGGAAGGCTTTTATGACTTAATTAGCTCAGAGCGGACTAGCTTGGCAGCAGCAACCATGTTGCTAAGTGCGGACTTAACTTCAGAGTACTTCCGCGTCTTTAAGCCACAGTCAGGGTTCACCCAAAGGACTTTGCTGTCCAGAACTGCAAGCATCTTGTTGATACGCTCAGCTATTTCTTCGGCGGATGGGATACGAGGAGAGTGGATGTCATAAACCCCTGGACCAATTCCGGCGCCGTATTTCACTCCTTCATGGAAGACTGATAAGAGCTTCTCATCTGACCGTGAGTTCTCAATAGTGATCACATCAGCATCCATGTTTATGATTGAGTGGATGATGTCGTTGAAATTTGAGTAGCACATGTGAGTGTGTATCTGCATGAAGTACAAGAGAGCATGAAAAAATTTAGTTATGTTCCGTAGTTCAGTCATTAGTTCTAGGCCTGCGGGTTCGGTTAGTTAGGTTCGGTTAGCTCGGTAGGCAGAAATCTAGCCGAAGTGAACCGAAAAAAAATTCTGTTCGGTTTCGAAGTTTTTATACCAAAGTTTTTGGTTTTCGGTTACATTTTCCGTCTAAATTGAATAAAATTTTAAAAACAGTTATTTCGATTCGGATTTTGG
>JAAMPC010000406.1:0-29735 GCA_016771965.1 Brassica carinata | reverse complement strand
TAGGAGTTTTAATTTCACTAAAATGTATATATACAAATAAATCTTAACTTAAATTTATTTGTGATTTTCTAAAATGTTTACCTATTCACCTATAAAATTATTCAATGATTAAGAACTATCAAAATGGAAAAAGATCGAAAGCAAACTTAGTAGATATCATGAAATTATTTAATGATTAAAAGATATCAAACTTAAACAACGCATACCAATTAGAATAAAAGTTTCGAACAAGATCTTTTGTTGACAAAATCAATCAAATAAAATTTTGTTGAGCATGTAATTTTGAACGAATCTATAAGACTATAATTTTTTGGAAGAAGTTTTACATTAGATTTGTTGATTTAGAAAAATTGTGACGATCTATCAACATTTATATTTATAAAACATAAAATCAACTATACAATTTCAGTTCGTGTACCAGATACCTTCCCAACTCTCATGCATTAACTTTAGTTATATAAAGCTTTTAAAAAAATCAAAAGGACGGCGGGATATGACGATTAGGGTTTTGGTGATTGGTGAGGGAAGGGGTTCGAAGTCGGGAGATTGTGATGCAACCATGATAGATGTGAGAGAGAGAGCGAGACCACCAGGGGATCCACTGGATGTGGCGGCCTCGTATGCATCCAAAGTTGCGGGTACGAATGGAGGAGGTATGCCAGTTCCAAAGAGTTTGATTGATGATGCGTTTGTATCTGAGAGACTACGAGTGGAGTTTCCGAATGGAGAGGATGGAGAACCATCAATTACGATTGAGCCGGAAGTTTTAGAAGCGATGAATGGGATGTGGAAGCAGTGTATGATTGTTAGGGTTTTGGGAAGGAACGTCCGATCTTCGAGCAAGAAGCTAAGAGAGTTATGGAACCCTAAAGGAGGAATGTATGTAATGGACCTACCAGACAATTTTTATGGTTCGCTTCGAGAAGGAGGATGAATATTTGGCGCACTGCAGGGGTCCATGGAGGGCTTTTGGTAGTTATCTCATGGTGTTTGAAGAGTTAATAATTCAACCATCATTGAGTTATTACAATCGCTTTTTGAAGAGGAGCAGCTCAAACCGATGGTGGTTTAGGATGGAGAAATATTTGGCGTCGACTACAAGAAGATGATGCTGCGTGTCTTCAGTTACATCATTTAACATCATGGCGATATGTGATTTCAATATGTTGTTTACATATGTTTGGAATGGAGCACCCGGATCATGTCACGATACAGCAGTTCTCACGATGGCACAAGACGGTGATTCTGATTTTCCTTTGCCTCCAGGAGACAAGTATTATGTAGCTGATTCTGGGTATCCAAATAAGCAAGGTTTTTTGGCTCCATATAGATCTTCTCGGAATGGGGTTATTAGGTATCACATGTCTCATTTCAACAATGACCCTCCTCCTAAGAATAAACAAGAACTGTTTAATCGATGTCATGCATCTCTACGTTCTGTTATTGAAAGGACATTTGGAGTTTGGAAGAAAAAATGGAGGATTTTGAGTGAATTTCCGAGATATGATATCGCAGTTCAAAAAAGAGTGGTGACTGCTACAATGGGATTGCATAATTTCATCAGAATTTCAAATTATTTTGATGAAGATTTTGTTGAAGAAATGGGACATACAAATACCAGCAACGAAGATTCTGAAAGTGATATAAATGACATGGAGACAACAAATATGGCTGATGGAGATCATATGACAAACATTAGAGACAACATTGCTGATATGTTATGGGCAAATCATTAAATTATTTTACCTTTGTTTATGTATTTTTTATTATGTGTTTTGATATTTTTGGTGTAATTTTTTATTGTTTAAATATATGATCTGCACTTTTGTACTGCTTTTGCCATTCATAACTTTGAAACATAACTTGTTCTCGCTGATCTGCATGATCTGCTGATCTGCATGATCCGCTGATCTGCATGATCTGCATGATCTGCTGATCTGCATGATCTGCATGATCTGCTTGATCTGCATGATCTGCATGATCTGCTTGATCTGCACCGCTTGATCTGCTTTTACCATTCGGAACCTTAGCTGGATGGAATGTGGACCCCCGACAAAGAAAAAAAAAACATTTTTCTTTTGTCAGCAAACAAGGATAAAATTATTAAAAAAACAACTGCGTATGATTTCTTATGGGGAAACAATAATGAGTATATTGTTTGATATATCATATCTGTTTAATCGGATATATCCACGTTATCAGATTTTGTTATGTTTATAACCTAGTTTTTTGTTGTTTTGGCATACAGCTAAACGCATTAAGTATTTAACCAATATAACGGTCTAGTTAATTTCCTTTTCAAAATATTTGTTAAAAAGGCCTAAGTTTTATTCCTTCATCAAAGGAAATTGATGTAATAACTAATAAGAGGTTTCCCATGAACTATATAAACTCAGAAAATTGGTAAAACAAATTTTTCTTAGAGTAAGATTTTCTAAAGTGTTCAAGCTTATTATGAATTTAATAAATGTTTATAATTTAATTTTTTTTTTTTACTTTATTATACACTTTCCAATAACTTTTCACCAATAAAATTTAATCAATTCAAATATTTTTCATTTAATATTTTTTTAAAAGCATAAAGAATACCTTAAACATATAGAAAATATATCTTTGTAGAACAAGTAAAAAATCTAAAACATCTTACTAAGCCTTTAGAAATCAATTATTAGAAATCAATTTTTTTTAACAAAAATCTAAAATCTAAGGGCTTGCACAATTTTTAGAAATCAAATTTTTTTGATTGTTTTCTCTTTTTTTATTAAAAGATATTAATTAATTAAATTAAAACCTTTTATGCAAGAAAAAAACATAATGGCTCTTGAGCATAGTATCAGGCCAAAGGGCTTGCACTATTTTTAAAAATCAAAATTTTTTTGCTTGTTTTCTCTTTTTTTATTAAACGATATTAATTCATTAAATTAAACTTTTTATGTAAGAAAAAACAAAATAATGTAACATATAGATGCACAGTACTTCTCTGGATTAACATCTCCCACGTTAAGTACATGTTTCAAAATGTGGCAACAAATAGTCTAACCACTGACAAATTTTATCTAGGCATGGGCATAAAGTCCAGAACCCGAAATCCGAACCGAACCCGAACCAAAAAACCTGTTCCGTTATCCGATCCAAAATGTAAAAATAGTCAGATGGATCTTATAGGGTGGTACAAAAAATATCCGAACCCGAAGTGTTATTAACCAAACCCGAACGGATAACCTGAAAAATCTGAAATTAATAGTCAGTATAAAATTTTTGAAATATATATAAATGTTTCAATTATAAAATTTAATATTTGTGGTGATATGATAGATACAAATAAATATTAGATTTTTAATAAATGCTCTAAGTATACAGTTAGTTATAAATAAGTACTTTATAATTTGCTCATTGAAATAACAAGTCTATTTTCTATAAGGTAATGCATATTGTTTACAAATGATATTTGTTTTCATGTTTGGTTTAACATTTTATTGTTATTTTATCAATTTTACGTGTGATAGATTAATTTTTATTTAATTTAGAGATTTTTTTTATGTTTTGTTTCAAATTTTTGTTTTTTACTTTGGTTATATCCGAACCGAACCGATATAACCTGAATCTGAACGATATATTGTTACTTTACGGTTTTAGGATGTATTACAAGAAGAGAAACAGAGGAAGACAAATGACAGCTTAAAACAGAGAGCAAACGAAAGACGAGACGGTTACAGCCAGCGGCAACAAAGAGAGATAGAAAAGAGCAAAGAGTCGGAAGGAGGAGAAGGGCCGCTGCTGATTGCAAGGAGTCGTCCCCGACTGTAGACGATCCACCAGAGAAAACTCCAGAATAGAATCTAACAGATTGCCGAAGATACGCAGTTACGCCCTCCAAATGCAGAAACCATTACCGCAATAACAAATGAAGACTCGCCAAGATCAGCATTTCCAATGATTTGATGATGACCAAGCACACCCGCCAGGAGAGAATAATCGAGCTAGCACTATTGGACTTAGAGAACTTAGCCTGATTGCAAAGATCGAAAGGGCGTGGAAGAAGAGATGGGAATGAGACTCGCGACCGAGAACACACCAGAGGCAGAGAACACCGCGTAGAACATTTAACCCCACGAAGCTAGCCGATCCTTGGTAGGCGCTCTCAAGCACCGCCATCCAAGTAACAAAGGAGCATCCGAATTCAACCAAACCAAACCGCTTCCAAGGAACCGTGGCGGGAACTCTCGGCCAGCCATGTAGATCGGGTGAGAACTTGTGAACATAATGGTCCTCACCATTCCTCCACGTAAACACGCCATTGCCATTCACCACGTAGGAGGTTTTATCGCTGAGAGGACAATTTGCGAGTCTCACCAAACGAACGGGCGGTGGGGACCCATTCTCCATCGCTAAGATCACTAACGCTTCTTCCAGCGCTCTCGTACCCGCCTCACCAAATGCATATCGAGGCCCCATATCATTCCAAAAGTCATGCCAAAACTTAGTCGTTTCCCATCTCCAACACTACATCTCAAGAAGCCGCAACAATGTTCTTAACTTTCAGATACCACGACCGTAGTAGAGGCGCTGAGAATCTGGATGGACCAAGTAACACTTACGAGAGAAGACATTAGACTTTAACCAAGCAACCCATAAGGAGTTTGATCCAGAAAAGTTCCAAACCCTTTTAAGTCAAAGATGAGCTGATACTCTACTAGTCGCCGCGCCCGAGGCCACCCTCCTTCTTTGGTTTGCATATATCCTCCCTAACTAACTCGAGCCCCACCGATGGTACTATTTTTCCGCAGAAAAGTCGCATAGGGAATCTATCTTTCATAAAATCCTTTTGGTGGTGAACACAGAGGACCAAAATTCACCATACCATACACCTCCGACGCAACCAAAATGACCTTTCCAAAGAAAAGAGCGCTTTTACCGCCCGCAATGGAGTTTAGCAGTGATTCTCCTGACAAAGGCTGCAAAGTGGCAAGACTTATCCCGCTTCGGTTAAGTGGTAAGCCAGATACTTGGTGGGAAAGCAACCAATTTTAAATCAGAAATATCAGCAATGACCGAGGCTTCAATATCTGAATACCCCCAAGAAAATCTCCGACTTTGCTGCATTCATATCCAGACCCGCCCACTCCTTAAACACCGAGAGCACCCTCCAATACCGAGATAGAGTGTCTAGATCCATCGAGAAGACCAGCAGGTCGTCCGCAAATAAGGTGTGTTATCTTTGGCTCAAGGCGCTTGATGCAATCGATCTCACCGTAGAGACGCCTCCTCCAACATTCGATAATACTTCCATAGCAAGGATGAACAGGTATGGCGAGATAGAGTCGCCTTGCCTAAGCCCTTTCTTCCCCGAAAGAAACCCGCCGCCTTCCATTAATCGCAACCGAACCGTGGTGAGGAGATACACTTGGATCCATGTCACAAACATCGGAGGGAATTCCGAGTCAAGAATCTTAAGAACGAAATCCCAAGAGAGCGATCAAATGCCTTCCGATATCAACCTTTAACATACCACTTGGACAAGAAGGCGATCCAGTAGTTCCTAATAAGCTCGAAGCTGAAGTACATTTTCCAAGACTTCTCGCCCTTAAGGAAGGCTGCCTGATTCCCGCTATGCTCTTTTGAGAACGGTTTCAATCGTTCGCAATGATTTTGTGATCACTTTATAAATCGTCATAGCAGCTGATCGGCCTCAGTACTCTCCCAATCTAAGCAGCAATCGCTTAGGATAAGAACGATTGTCGAGTATTTAAATCCTTGAGCAGCGGCCATTCCTGAAAATTCTCGCTATCGCCGCTATAACATCCTCTCCTACCGTATCCCGTGAAGCCCTCGAACTCCATCGAGTACCCATCGTCTCGCTCTTATTCAAAGGCATGCCGAGGACGTACCTTTGATCTCCGACGCTTTAACCTGGCGCTTCAAATAGTCTTGCTGGAGGGAAGAACATCTGAAGGGAACTAGCTCCTGCAAGGATTCGGTAACAAAGCGAAACCGGTAAATCAGTATTCCCCAAGATATTCTGAAAATACTCCGCAACATGGGCTTTGATATCTACCGAGGAGCCTAAGAAGTTATCATTCTCATCTTTAGGTAGTGTATATGGTTACCGAATTCTTAGAAACCGATTTGTGGTAAAATGTGGTGTTGCGATCCCCACATCGATTCACCGACACGCGATCTCTGCCGTAGAATTTGTTCAGCCTTAAGAAGGAGGTTTAACTTATCCCTCTCCGATGTTCCTCAATCAAGTTGCCGTTTGGTTGAGTGAGTATTTGTTCTTAGCCCGACCCTGAGTATTGCTCCTTCACTCGATGTCGATACCACCGAAGTGAGTTCTGTTGATGTTCCTTAGATCTTTCTTCAGTAATTTCATAGTTCTAACCAACTTAAATTGATTTGAGCCCGAGATTGTAGCTGGATTCCAAGCAGCCGCAACCAAAGTGTTGAACTCAGGATGGTCAATTGTATGGTGGTAGAACTTGAATGGCTTCCTCGGTATCTCCTAGAAGGCATCTTAACAATGCAGGAGCATGATCGACTGGCATGGATCTAGGAACTCAGCAAAGGATAGCGGGCTCGCGACACCTTTGATTTATTAGAACATGGTCTATTCTTTTTGAAAGGATCCGCTCTACCGTTGTTCCACCAAGTAAAAGGAGCACCCTTAGCCGACCGAATAACCCCGCTCCTCGGTGTAATATTTATATCATCCATTCCAGACGCGTCCACAACTCTCGATGGGTAGGCTGAATGATGCTCCAACTTCAAAATCTGATTAAAATCTCCTGCAACTATCCAAGGAGAGTCCAACATCACCGGAGTGTCATTGATCTCAACTAGTTCATTCCACAGTGACTGCCTCTCTCCAACAGTGTTGAAACCGTAGACGAAGGTGACAGTAAGGTTTATGTTCTCCGCCAAGATAAATATGCCACACGTAACTGCCTGCTCCGTAGTGCGGTAAATAAAAACTGAGACCGAAGGGTCCCAAACTACTACAATCCTTCCAGCGCCAGCAAACTTCCAACCAAGAGGAATGGCGTTAGTAATTCTGGAGATATTACTACTATGAATGTGCGTTTCTATCAACGCTCCAAAAAGAGGTCTGTGGAGATTTACCCAATTCTTGACCATTGAGTGGCGTCTTTCATTGTTGAGCCCTCTAACATTCCACACAAAAAACATCGACATATCTAATTAATGGGGTTGGCCTTGCGGCCGCTCTTCCTGCCTGTTACCAGGTAGAAGGGGTTTTCATCTCCAGCACGACCCTGTCGACTAGAGCCCTGCTTATCAACACATAAGACTTCGTCCGGCTGCTTACCGATAACCTCCTCCACTGCGATAACTCCCACGGAAGAAGGGACGTCCTCCCCAATCAGAACTACTTCAGGCGGGCCTGAGACTTCCTTTCCTTTTGGTGATGCATCTCCAGCCGGTTCTACAGTGGGTCTAGCAATCACTACTCCTGGTTTCCTAGCAATCTCACCCTCTTCCATTCCGATAACCTGGTTAGGACTCCCTTCAACCTGCTTAGGATCCTTGCCAAGAGAAGGGACTCTGCTCGACTTAGAAGACCTTCTCACTTTCCCCCTTGAGGCATTGGGGTTCTCCGATCTTTCCCGAGGTGGAGAAACCCCCTGGCGCATTTTACACTTCTCCTGCGAGTGACCATACTTCCTACAAAGCTCACACTTTAGGGGAAGCCATGGATAACTAACAGAAATCTCCGTTTCCTTGCCATTAGAGAATCCCGAAATAATCTTCCTAGGCAGTGGCTTGGTTAGATCAACTCGAACGTATAGCTTTGCAACCTTCTCCTTCTTTCCGCTTCAGAGCTAATGATATCGCTTCCCCGCTGCGGGCAATTCTACCGGGCTCTCTTTTATTAAACAAGAGATACTTGAACTGAAGTTCCACCGAACAATCACCGCAGATGAGTGAGCCTCCTCAGGGGTAAATTCAGGAGACCATGGTGCCACGAACATTGGTAGCCCAGCAACGTTCCAGCAGGTGCGAGCAAGAAGCATACCCCTGGTTTTCTCATTCGTCACCCGAAGGAGGTACTCACCTTCTCCAATGTTGTGGACAAATATCCTCGGTCCGACTCGAGCCCATAGAGCATTCACCACACCAATGATCCTTCCCATGGAAGGCCACTCTCCATGAAATCGAGCATAGATAAAGTCTCGAAACTCTTCCTTAGCCGCCTTAATGTTTTCATCTGGAATTAGCACAAATGGAACTCCTGAGATATGTTCTGAAGGAGTACCAATCTCCTCTAGCTGAGCTGAGGCTTTGAGAAGACTTGCATAGTTTCGACTTCGCTGACGGAAAGCAACTACCACGGTATTGTCGGATCTACACTTCATTTCGCTCAGACTCAACGCCGACGCAGACAAACCGGATCTTCCTCCTCACACTTAACAGAAGTACTATCTACTTCAATAACCCATTGGCCTGAAGACAGAGAACAATCAGTAGCTGGCGCTAAAGAGACCTCCCGAGCCGAAAGTTGTGAGAGTACCGGGCCCGAAATCGAAATCACATCGGCAGTTATTGCAGCCGACGCACCGAGGTGTCAACGAGAAGATCGCTTCTTCGGACCTAACGGAGTACGGTCATTGGCGCCAAGACGAGCCATCGTGGAACCCGGGCGCTATGAACTTCTTCTGGAGGCATACGTAACCCAGCATGAGGGGAGGGAAGAAATTCTCGGCGGCGCGGAGGGTCGTCACGGTGCTATTACGGCCCAACGCCTAAAAGTCGCTCTTTTTATCGCTCACTAAAAGTCGCTCTTAAGATAAATAAAGTGAGAGAAACCAAAACTGTAGAGGGTTAAACTTTTATACTGATCTACCCCACCTCGGGGCACCCGCACGTAAATCCCAAGACGCGTCCCGAAACCTTAGTGGACCTTAAGCCCAGCCATCCGCAAGCACGATTTTTGTAAGGCACAAGCATCACCTCGGCTGTCCCCGAAGTATCGAACTTATGACCTCGAGTAGTCATGTATGAGAAAGTGCCTTGAAACCACTAGGCCATCAACCACTTCTCCAAAACTGTAGAGGGTTAAACTTAACACTTTTGATTCAGCAGACAAACAAAACTTGGAGTAATATTCTACTAATTTAACACATACTATACGTA
Source organism: Brassica carinata (assembly GCA_016771965.1). Classification (NCBI taxonomy): domain Eukaryota; kingdom Viridiplantae; phylum Streptophyta; class Magnoliopsida; order Brassicales; family Brassicaceae; genus Brassica; species Brassica carinata. The sequence goes on along the minus strand of JAAMPC010000406.1, from coordinate 20,585 downwards.
CATGTATGTTATCCAGAACAAATCGAAAATCTATATACAGCAAGTTCATTACTATATTAGTGATCATCCACGAATCAAAAGAGAATATACCAATATGCATTATATATATTATCTCGATAATATCTCTTGCTCTCTATGTGCCAACTTTGCAAGAGGATAAATTAATGAAGACAGCTTGTGATTCTATATATATGCTAAAAACCTAAAATACGTTAAGAAAAGAATGTTAATTTTTTATAAGCTTAACAAAATTTGTTAACTAAAGAGGACATCTTTTATAAAAAACATATTAGACCTTAAATAATCCCCTAGGTTTTTGTTGCACGATCTCACTTGGGTTTATATTAGTTAAAACTATATTAGAGAAATAGAGTCAATGGTGTATGATTACAACGAATAATAGCCATTGGATAGACATGATATGGAAGTGATCTAAAAGCTACAGTAAAGAGATAGAGATCTGAAACTTAACCGAAAGGATTGGAACTTTGTACAAATGCGTGCGTCAGGGACTCAGAGTTCGAACACACGAGTCTTGTGCTCTCTTTTAGATTCGGCCCACATGCGGGCGACTAAGCCGCTGAATGTCAGACACGTGCACATAGCTAAGCCGTATTGGCTGTGGTCCTCCTTCGTATTTGTTTGACGTGGTTCGCAGTTCCAATCTTTTGTACATCGCTCCTTAGCTGGATGCAATGTGGACCCCCGACAAAGAAAAAAAAACATTTTTCTTTTGTCAACAAACATGGATAAAATTATTTAAAAACCAACTGCCTATGATTTCTTCTGGGGAAATAATAACGAGTATATTGTTTGATATATCATATCTGTTTAAGCGGTTATATCCACGTTATCAGATTTTGTTATGTTTATAACCTAGTTCTTTGTTGGTTTTGGCATACAGCTAAAACGCATTAAGTATTTAACCAATTTAACGGTCTAATTAATTGCCTTTTCAAAATATTTGTTAAAAGGCCTAAGTTTTATTCCTTCATCAAAGGAAATTGATGTAATAACTAATAAGAGGTTTCCCATGAACTATATAAACTCAGAAAATTGGTAAAACAAATTTTTCTTAGAGTAAGATTTTCTAAAGTGTTCAAGCTTATTATGAATTTAATAAATGTTTATAATTTAATTTTTTTTTTTTACTTTATTATACACTTTCCAATAACTTTTCACCAATAAAATTTAATCAATTCAAATATTTTTCATTTAATATTTTTTAAAAGCATAAAGAATACCTTAAACATATAGAAAATATATCTTTGTAGAACAAGTAAAAATCTAAAACATCTTACTAAGCCTTTAGAAATCAATTATTAGAAATCAATTATTAGAAATCAATTATTAGAAATCAATTTTTTTAACAAAATCTAAAATCTAAGGGCTTGCACAATTTTTAGAAATCAATTATTAGAAATCAATTATTAGAAATCAATTATTAGAAATCAATTTTTTTAACAAAATCTAAAATCTAAGGGCTTGCACAATTTTTAGAAATCAATTATTAGAAATCAATTATTAGAAATCAATTATTAGAAATCAATTATTAGAAATCAATTATTAGAAATCAATTATTAGAAATCAATTATTAGAAATCAATTATTAGAAATCAATTTTTTTAACAAAATCTAAAATCTAAGGGCTTGCACAATTTTTAGAAATCAATTATTAGAAATCAATTATTAGAAATCAATTTTTTTAACAAAATCTAAAATCTAAGGGCTTGCACAATTTTTAGAAATCAATTATTAGAAATCAATTTTTTTAACAAAATCTAAAATCTAAGGGCTTGCACAATTTTTAGAAATCAATTTTTTTAACAAAATCTAAAATCTAAGGGCTTGCACAATTTTTAGAAATCAATTTTTTTAACAAAATCTAAAATCTAAGGGCTTGCACAATTTTTAGAAATCAATTTTTTTAACAAAATCTAAAATCTAAGGGCTTGCACAATTTTTAGAAATCAATTATTAGAAATCAATTATTAGAAATCAATTATTAGAAATCAATTATTAGAAATCAATTATTAGAAATCAATTATTAGAAATCAATTTTTTTAACAAAATCTAAAATCTAAGGGCTTGCACAATTTTTAGAAATCAATTTTTGATTGTTTTCTTTTTTATTAAACGATATTAATTCATTAAATTAAACTTTTATGTAAGAAAAACAAAATAATGTAACATATAGATGCACAGTACTTCTCTGGATTAACATCTCCCACGTTAAGTACATGTTTCAAAATGTGGCAACAAATAGTCTAACCACTGACAAATTTTATCTAGGCATGGGCATAAAGTCCGAACCCGAAATCCGAACCGAACCCAACCAAAAACCTGTTCCGTTATCCGATCCAAAATGTAAAAATAGTCAGATGGATCTTATAGGGTGGTACAAAAATATCCAACCCGAAGTGTTATTAACCAAACCCGAACGGATAACCTGAAAAATCTGAAATTAATAGTCAAGATAAAATTTTGAAATATATATAAATGTTTCAATTATAAAATTTAATATTTGTGGTGATATGATAGATACAAATAAATATTAGATTTTTAATAAATGCTCTAAGTATACAGTTAGTTATAAATAAGTACTTTATAATTTGCTCATTGAAATAACAAGTCTATTTTCTATAAGGTAATGCATATTGTTTACAAATGATATTTGTTTTCATGTTTGGTTTAACATTTTATTGTTATTTTATCAATTTTACGTGTGATAGATTAATTTTTATTTAATTTAGAGATTTTTTTTATGTTTTGTTTCAAATTTTTGTTTTTTACTTTGGTTATATCCGAACCGAACCGATATAACCTGAATCTGAACGATATATTGTTACTTTACGGGTTTTAGGATGTAATACAATTTTGAACCGAATCCGAAGTGTTATTATCTGAATCCGACCCGTACTAATAAAATTTTAGTGTGAGATCCAGGAGCGTAAACCCGAAAATCCCGATCTGAATCCGAACGGGTACCCGAACGCTCATACCTAATTTTATCCCACGGATTCCAAACTAGCGACCGCTAAAGAGTTGAATTTGATGAATCTCAAAATCACTCAAAAAACTAGAGTTAGATTTGTACAACGTATAGAAAAATAATAATGAAAAAACTATTTATCGACTGTATGAAAAATATATATTACTGATCTCTTAGCTTATACAGCTACGATGAATAATTGGTATAAAAATACAAGTGAACACGAAAACCATTTATATAGCTTTGATGTATGAGACTTGGAGCAAGAGCCGGTCCTGAGATTCACGTATTCACTTAATGCCGCAGTCGAAAAGAGAAAAAGTCTATATTTTTCTAAAATATTGGCTGTTTTAAAAGGCTATATATTAACCTGCAAAATTTGAGGCTGCAAGCGGATGCTTGCTTTGCTTGGCCTTAAGGCCGTCTATGTTGGAGCTCTCCTCTCCTTCTCATTTGTCGTTTCTTTATAACTATTCGGAGAATGATCGTAATGATAATATGATCTACAACGACATTGACTTTTTCTGAGCTTGGGATAGGCCTTCATTCTTCATGGTCCTATTATCATGTTGTCGAGTCTTTGAACTATTAAGTTGAATTCTTAGACAAGGTTTGGAGTGGAGTGAAATCTACTTCCAATATATTTCGCTTTCTAAGTATTGTGATTGTTTTTCTCGCTGTAAATATTAAGTTAGATGAGTTTTTAAGAAATCTCTTCCAACTTCAATAGGAAATATTGTCCTTAATAGTAGTGAATGGATAAACCACATCGTTGATGATACTGCCAGCCTTAAATCCTGCCTAAGAAAACAATGGCGTGAGAAACAATCAAGATCCCTCATTGCAGTCAGCGTCACCCGAGATCACCGTTACCAGTCTTATGTTGATGCTGGAGGTCCGATATGGCTTGATGCAATCATTTGACATGAAGCTTCCTCTTAGTATGTGAGGTTCTTTTTTCTCATCCGCCCTAATCTGCGGATTTGACTTGATGGCACCTACTGGTGTTGCAGTCTTCTCTTTTATTTATCTTTTGCTTTCCCTTTTGTTCTTTACTCTGCTTTATTTTTCATTCCCTCCCAATCCTCTGTTTGGAGGTGCGTGTGTGTTTTGTTTGGAGGTGTTTTGTACTTATTGAATTCGAAATAAAACCAGCGTAAAAAAGAAAAAGAAAGAGAAACAATCAAGGTCCCTAGCTAATCCTTATCCACATGTGTGTGAGTTTTAACCCAATCAGGCCCATTTTATATATACGGGCTTTATGTATCAACAACGGGAGCAATAAAGAACCAGAACAGATAAACAAAACACAAGTGATTTTGTCCACCTTTCATTTCGAACTAAGTCAACGAGCTTATCTGTTATTCTCTACATAACAGAAGGGTAAAACCGTAACTATAAAGCGAGTTTTTAAAAAACACGTGTTTGGGTTCCAAGATGCTTACTTCTCTCCGCTCCTAGGGTTCCAATCTCTACACTCTCCACAACAACTCCTTGTTGATAATCCAATAAAACTCATCTCTCCATTTTGATTGAGAAGACGATGAAGGCGTCGATGAAGTTTCGCGAAGAGAAGAAGCCTCTCTTCAGAGCCAAGATCCCTCTGAGCATCATAGGCCTACCGTTTCAATCCGGAATCGTCGCCGGAGAATCCAAGGAGCTCAGCCTCAACCTCTCCACCTTCTTCGAATCAGGCCCTTCTCTGAAGATCGCTTACCGCCCCAACGACTCTTACAACCCTTTCTCCCTCATCGTCAAAACGGGAACCGGATCCTTCGGCTCCCCGTTCTCAACCTCCATGCTCATGAGCGCCGAGTTCAACCTCCTCGGCCAGCGAAACCCTAGCTTCATGATCCACTTCAAACCCCAATTCGGCGACTTCTCGATCAAGAAATCACACTCCTCGTCTCGATTGGACGCGAATAGTCTCAACGGATCCGTCTCGGAGGAGGATCCGTCGATCGAGGTTGTGGATTCTCCGGCGAAGGTGACTCTTTTTCCCTCGGCGGCTTCGGCTGGAGACATCGCTGGGTTGTTGTCTGGGGTTGAGGTCGCGGCGAGGACGAGTTTGCCTGTGAGGGGACGCGCCGTTGTGAATTTCAGGTGGGGGGTTAGGGCTCCGGCGGAGATTAGGCGGGAGTTTGATCCGACGGCTGTGGTTTCTCTGAGGAGGTTTCCGTTTCTGGTGATGGATAAGATTGGGATCGAACACGTGGATGGTAAACCCACGGGGGACACGGGTAGTGGTGGTGTTGATTTGGGGAAGGTGTGTTTGTTTATGGAGGAGCTTCGGTCGGAGAACAGGGAGTTGAAGAGAGCTGTCGAAGATCTCAGGGGAGTGATGATGTCAAACGTTTCGCCGTTCTCGCAGGCGACAGTAGATTACGGATCGCACTCAAAGCAACGTGAAGCTGAGAGGAGCAATAACAAAAGCAAGAGCAACAATGGTAGAGCAAGAGCTGATCGGTGGAGCAGCGAGAGGACGACGTCGGATTGCGGCGGGAAGAAAAGCAAGGAAGAGGGTGACGTGGCGGAGGAGCTGAAGAAAGCTTTGAAAGGAGCTGCTTAAAAAGCTTCTCGATGGTATTTGGTAATTGGCCATGTTCTCGAGAGTTTATTAGAATTGCACTTCATTCGTCTGCTTAATTTATCTCTGGATTTTGTATATATGCGTTAAGTTGCTGCTGGATTTTGGAAGATTTTCAGAACTTGTTTTGGATGATTTAATGCAATTGTAAGAGTTTTAGTATGAGATTATGTATAGAACTAGATATTGCTTGATTTGAATCAGTATAATATGTTGGCAGTGAGCTATGAGCTTGATTGTATTAGAAGGAATATATATGGATTTGGAATAGAGTTTGCGATTATGCTGATTAAACAAAGTGGGATATCTAGAAAGCTATCTGTTAGCAATTGATTAGGCACTATGACAAGGATTTTAACAAGTTCCAGTGGAGTTATTACTCATGTTCAGTCCTAACTGGAGATCTAGTCGTGTAGATGTTTAGTGTAGGATGAATATGAATGTGTGTTTGGTGATGATTGCTAGCAAGTCTGGTTGTACAAAAAGTTGGGAAGAAACATGTATTATTTGCTACGTATTTATGTGAACATCTGAAGGACTGTAAGAGTTAATATCCAGTTGAATTAGAATATCTAGCAAAAGTTCCGAGGACCATACTTGAATCCACCCGATTCGATCTCGTTAGCGGCCGCAGAAAGCGTATCATATAGTAATCACCGGCACCGGCAATACGATATACTTCAGTGTAGTGATCGTATTCAAAGAGGAAACAAGCTAAAAGAAGAACAAGCCTACATGTAAAATGCAAAACACGATTGCTCGTAAATTCCAAATATTTACATATCTGCGAAAACTGACTTCTTAGACCAATCTCTGCCCAAGCATTGAAACTAAGTTTATGCTGATGTCATTGTTGCATCACCACTCATCGAACATTGTTTGTTGTTGACCGGAACACATGCTTTTTAAAGTCTTTTAAGTAGATTTTGACTCTCGTTTAAAGCAGCGGATTTATTTGATTTATTTTTCACTTATTGATTTAAAGATGAGTTATTCTTGGATTCACCCTATAGGGTGAACCTCTAAATTCACCACATAGGGAGGTTCACCAACCAATAGAATTTTTTTATTTTAAATTTGATATCTTTTAAAAAATGAAACAAAATATTTGCAAGTTATATTATGTTTTTAAAATAAAAAAGTAAAAAAATAGTAGTTACAAAAAAAGGAATTAAAAAACAATATTTTTAACGTCGTCAGCAAAACATTAAACCCTAAATCCTAATCTCTAATCTCTAAACCCTAAACCCTAAACCCTTGGGTAAACCCTAAACCCTTGGGTAAACTCTAAACCCTTGGATAAACCATAAACCCTTGGATAAATCCTAAACTCTAAATAAAAACACTAAACCTTAAAACTCTAAACTCTAAACCCTAAATCCTAAACCCTAAACCCTAAACCCTTGAATGTTTTAGTGTTTAGTGATTTTGATTTAAAGTTTAAGATTTATCCTAGAGTTTACGGTTTACCCAAGGGTTTAGGGTTTAGGGTTTCGGATTTAAAATTTAGGGATTAGGATTTAGGGTTTAATGTTTTGCTGACGACGTTAAAAATATTTTTTTTTGTAATTACTACTATTTTTTATTTATTTATTTTTACATTTTAATTTAAAAAAGATAATATAATTTGACAATATTTTGTTTCCTTTTTTAAAAGATATCGAATTTGAAATAATGAAATTCTAGTGGTTGTTGAACCTAGAGGTTCGTGAACCCAAGAATAAGTCTTTAAAAATTATCATCATTTTTTGTTTTGAATCTTAACAATTGAGTTTTATGTTTTTATCATTTGTGTTATTTTTTGAAAATGTGGTATTTGTTCGAAGTAGATTTAGAGATGATATGTATGATTTGATAGTATATATATTCTCTACTGAAGAATAATTTGTTCTCCTTATTGAAATATTATATAATATTTGAATCATCCATTTTAAATTGAAACTGAGGTTCTCTTGTCATATATTTTTTTTATAGCTCTAACCATCAATATATACTAATTTTTTTTTATCTCTATTTAGTTTAGAAGTTACTACTAATTCCTGGTCCGTTTTTAAAAGACATATATCTTTTTCGTTGACCATATTAATAATTTTTTCATGAATAATAACTTTTTTATTAGAAAATATGCAATTTAAAATTTGTTCTATTATAATGTTTATGTTTCAAGCAGTTTTTAATATCTAATTCAGACTCGTGGTCGAACCGGTAGGCATGCCGCTCTACATATAATCAGGTTCGGGTTTAATGAAAAACTCGTTAATTGAAAATCTATTAGAACCCGACGAAAATCCAAAGCCCCGCTATTAATTAGTTAGAGGAAAGATTTGAATCTAGTTAAAATTATAAAGAAACAAATATGTTGCCTCAGATAAATGAATATGATTTTTTAGGAAATTATATATCATGTGGTTGAATTTTATGGTCCCGATAAGCTAATATCATATTGTTGTAGTACATTGTTATATTGTTAGATTTTAAGTAATCTCTCTTACTATAAATCCAAAACCAAGAAATTAAAATGTAATTAATAAGTATTAAATTACCGTCGAAAAGTAGGATCTGTTTAGGTAAGATTTCGTTTTTCATTAAAAAGGAAACGCTCCTATTTTAATAGTATAGATTAAAAATTCATATTTCAATTTATTATATCTGCTATAATTGTTCCTATTTCAAATATATTTAGTATATAAAATGAAATTCATAAGTTTTTTGTTTTGTTATGGTGAACATACTATTAGAACTATTTATATATATATAAACTGAGATTTAAATATGTATTTAAATATGTACATAAATATATGTTTTGATTGCAGTTTCATTATTGATGCTATAAGGATTTGTTCAGTTACCATTAGATGATAATGGAAAGGTGATATAGCATAAAACAAATCTTATATATTAAAACAGAATTCAGATTCATGTGTGATTTTTTAAAAAATAGATCTAATGGACCTATTTCTAGAAAACCATGTTACATTTAATTTTTAATCTTATCATTTAAATTTTGGGCATACCAGAAATTTTAATTGGGCTATCAATAATTGGATTTAAACAATAGATGATCTATTGAATTTATAGATAGTATAAATTAAATAGATATAATTTAATGTTGTAATACTATACATCCATATGTTAATTATTTAAATATTTGTCGATGTTAACTTTGAAAATTATAAAGATTTTTTTTTTAAATAACAAAAATCATATTATCTAACAATGATTAATCTTTACTACCTTAAACCAATGAAAACAAATTTTAAACTATATAGTTTATTTTAAACATTAAACAAAAACTAAATGTTTAATTATTTACTCGATAATATAAATCTATGAAGGAAAAAGTTTAATTTTTAAAAAACTTTCTAAATTTGTGAATTGTTACAATATCTTTGAATATGATAATAAACCAATATTTTACTAATCTTTATATATATATAGTTACGATTTTAATAATGAAATAATAATCCGAAAATATATATATAGAAGAAGATACAAATAATGTGAAAGTTTGAAACAATCTAATAAATGGAAAAAATATACCGAACTTATTTTGTTTTAAAAATTGATAGACACATATATATTATAATATATACCAATTTAGAATTGAAAAACAATGTTTATATAAAAATAAATAAAAACAAAAACCTGCACGGTTGCGCGGATCGAGTTCTTCAGAAGCTTTCCAAGACTTGGTATAATCTTCATAGTTATTTCCTCTTTTCAATGACTTCACCTAAACTTCAAATTCAACTTGTCTTCTTCTTCTTCAATGTGCATTCTTCAGCCCAACTTCAGAGTTCTCGACGTTGAATCATATCCAAAAAAGAGAAATAAAACTACAAACATAAAATAATGTAGTAAATCTTACTTCCAGTGGAGCTTAACAAATGACTTCTCTTTCGTGATATTACATCACCCTTACATTTTTCACATTCATAATTTGCAAAATTTGGTCATTTGAAATGATCATAGTGGTTTGTGGACTATCCATCTTGTAGTATTGGTGATATGTTGATGTTTGTTTTCTATTTTTTTCCTTAGTTTTCATTATATTTTCCTTATGTTTTCCTCGTTTCCTTATTATTTTTTTCCTTTTGATAATGATAATAATTAACAAGAATTTTAATTTATTTATTTTAAGCTTATACGATAGGTTTTCAGATAATCTTAGTTTATTTCTTTTAGCTATTGCAGTTTTCAATTTAATATAAATTATTAAATAAGTATTAATATATTGTACTCTAACATAATTATTTGTCATTTTTCTTTACTCTAATGCTATTTATTTTTGAAATACTTGTTTCCTCCTCCATTGTTGATTGATTGTTGTTTCTTCTCCCAATCTTCCATACAAATTTTATTTCCTATAAAAAATATGATTGCTGTAATCTATTTTAGGAATATTGAAAAGAGAAATTAATTTGTCATAACTTGAACAAGGATATTTTGGACCATAAAAACTGTTTAATTATTTACTCGATAATATAAATCTATGAAGGAAAAAGTTTAATTTTTAAAAACTTTCTAAATTTGTGAATTGTTACAATATCTTTGAATATGATAATAAACCAATATTTTACTAATCTTTATATATATATAAACTGAGATTTAAATATGTATTTAAATATGTATTTAAATATGTATTTAAATATGTATTTAAATATGTATTTAAATATGTACATAAATATATGTTTTGATTGCAGTTTCATTATTGATGCTATAAGGATTTGTTCAGTTACCATTAGATGATAATGGAAAGGTGATATAGCATAAAACAAATCTTATATATTAAAACAGAATTCAGATTCATGTGTGATTTTTTAAAAAATAGATCTAATGGACCTATTTCTAGAAAACCATGTTACATTTAATTTTTAATCTTATCATTTAAATTTTGGGCATACCGAAATTTTAATTGGGCTATCAATAATTGATTTAAACAATAGATGATCTATTGAATTTATAGATAGTATAAATTAAATAGATATAATTTAATGTTGTAATACTATACATCCATATGTTAATTATTTAAATATTTGTCGATGTTAACTTTGAAAATTATAAAGATTTTTTTTAAATAACAAAAATCATATTATCTAACAATGATTAATCTTTACTACCTTAAACCAATGAAAACAAATTTTAAACTATATAGTTTATTTTAAACATTAAACAAAAACTAAATGTTTAATTATTTATGTAAGATATGAATTATGACTAGAAGCATTTTTTGTCCTTTGGTTGCTTTTTTTACTTTCTCGTATGCAAAAAGATACCGCAAATCATTCATCTGATTTTCTCTCTTTTTATTCTCTTTACATGTTTTATTTTTTGATTTTAATACTGTAGATTTTGGTTTTCCTAAAGCGAAATGGCTAATTTGGTTTTCGGTTTGATTTGAGGATTAGAACAAAGAGGTAATGGGCTGGGCCTTTAATTTGGTTTATATTAACTTATTCCGTACAAGTCAAATATTAAATGGTGATAACCAGAATTGGAGACTACTTGATTGGAGCATTTGGTTCCAAATCGGTAATGGGTCCAGTCCCAGTTGTCATAGCCTGGGCCCACTACATGATCCGACAAAAGTGAGCAAACATTTTCTCAACTGGTGCGCCTTTGTAATAACACTAACAATAATTATTTGTCCGACTAATAAAAAACGTAATCAGAGTCGCAAAAGGGTTTCTTCTTAGTGGAAGCCAACGATTTGCAGAGGAAGATCATTTGGACAAAAGTGACAATAACCAAAACCTTCTCAATGGCTAAACCGGAAAACAACGAAAATCATCAAACATGGAGCACATGGGAGGAGCTCCTCCTCGCCTGCGCCGTTCACCGTCACGGTATCGATTCGTGGGACTCCGTCGCCGCCGAAATCCACAAACAAAACTCTTCTTCTCGTACACTCACCGCCTCCGACTGTCGTCACAAATACCACGATCTCAAACGACGATTCTCCCCCGGGGGAGATACCGTCTCCGAGATCTCTGGGTGGCTCGAGGAGCTGAGAAAGCTCCGCGTCGATGAGCTCCGTCGAGAAGTCGAACGTTACGATCTATCCATTTCGTCTTTGCAGATGAAGGTGAAGAGATTGGAAGATGAGAGAGAGAAGAGCTTAAAGGAGGAGGCGGAGAAGGTTACCGAATCTCCAGATCTGGTTAAAATCACGGAAACGGTTAACAACTCCGACGTTCCGGTTATCGAGCCGAACCGGGAAATCGACGAATCAATTGAAGAAAAACCGAACCGGATCGGGGGAGATGAAACCGATGAGAAACCGGTTAGGGAGGATTCGGGTAGGGGAAGTTGCGAGAGCGTGGCGAAGGACTCGGAGAGAGGTGACTCAGTAAGAGAGGGTAAAGACTCGCCCGAGTTGAAATTAGAGGAAGAAGTGAAAGAAACGAGTGACGTGCAAAGCTCGGCGAGCTTACCGAGAAAGGAGAAGCCGGTGGGACACGACCAACCGGATAACGAGGATCAATCTCTGGCCGTTAATAAGACGCTCGTTAAATCTAGGCCGTTGATTGAATTCATCGAGATGCTTTGCTCTCATCCTATTGGCTCCCATTTTTCGCGCCGGCTCGAGAGCCAGGTAAAAAAAAAAAAAGTAGAATCCTTTGTCTGCTTAGTCAGCAATACATTAAAAAATTAGAATTCTTTGGTAAAAAATTTAACAAAAAAAACTAAGATTTGATTTAGAGAATGTGACATTTTAATGTCCGGTCTGAGGATTTTATCTTCTCCGTGCGTGTGCATATATTATACTACAGAAAAATTTATGTTTTATAAATAAGTTTAAAAGTTGAATAATTTATTATTTAGGATATAAAAATAAAACTGATTGATTAAGAAAACAATATGACAAAAGGTTAAAACAGCGATGCTGATTTTTTGCTTAATTTATTTCTTAGTCTTTGGCCCTAATTTCTATTTTTCTATTAATGTAAAAATAAATTTAATTGAAAACAATTCCTTTTTTGAAAACTCCTCCGTAAATAAAATGTAAATGCTTTGTGAAATTTTTGCTGTTTCGCAATAACATATGTTTTCAATAACTTTAAATAAATTAATTTTAAATTATATTTTTTTTAGAAAATTATATTTTTAATTTGTGTGCATGGCAAAAACATCCATCGTACTAGTATTAATGTATAGTGTAAGCTTTTTTTTTTTGGACAAGCTAAGCTTTAATTATTATCTTATAAAGTCTGAGGGAGTCCGTGTTTGATTCCTTCTGAAGCTGCAGGAAACACCTGAGGAGTACGAGAGGATAATAAGGCAGCACATAGACTTTGACCTGATTCGAACTCGTGTAGAAGAAGGTTATTACGAAAGCTCCAAGACCAAGTTTCATCGAGATTTACTTGTACTAATCAACAACGCCAAGGTTTTCTACGGCGAGCGATCTCCTGACTCTAACTCCGCAACGCAGCTTCACGAACTCATCAAGAAACAGATGACTACTCTCAACACGTCTAATCAAACATCACCAACAAAAGACGAACCCTTGGTGACGTCTAAGGAGGAGGAACTCACACTGTTGTCTCTGAAGACAGAAGTGTCCGTATCTGTTAAAGCTTGTAGGAAACGTAGTTCCTTAGCTGTTAGATCTTCTGAACCGTTCAAGAAAAAAACTAACATAGTTCCAACGACGGATGAGAATGAGAAGAAGCAAGTTTCAGAGACGGAGGAGGAAGATGAAACCACCACTGATAAAGATGAGGAACCTATTGTTCCCAAGAAGACGCCTAGAGGAAGAACAACAACAACCTCATCATCAGCTAAAAAAATTGGAACCAGAAACGTTGTTAAGACCAGTTTGGATGATGATCAGAAGAAAAGTGATCAAGAAAAGAAGGGTAAGACCACAGCAAATGCCGTCTCAAAGAAGCAAAGCGCGGCAAGTTTTCTTAAGAGAATGAAAGGAGCTGAAACTGTGCTAGAGACGGTGAAGGATGATTCCTCTAGTGGAAAGAAAGGAGCTGAACAGAGGAGAAGTAACACTAAGCATGAAAAAGCTGTTGCAGGTCAGAAACGAACAACACCTGCAAAGAAAAACACAAGTGCAGCCTCTAAAAGAGAAGCTAGTGAAAAGGAGGAAGGTTCTTCTACTCGCCCAAAGAAACGTACAAGGAAGTTATGAGAGTCATTATTACACTGCTTTAACTATCTTATATAGTCTCAAGAATCTACTAAGGCATCAAAACATATGTACAGCGATACTAAAAGAGAAAAAGATCTGAAACAAGTCTAAAAGAGAGTGTTCTTGTCTTGATTCTTGTCATGCTTCTGGTCTTCTCTACATCCCCCTACTGCGCTTTAGCTTTTCCCTTATCAAGTTTCTTGATCTTGATAATAGGAATCCCACTGGCAGATCTTCCAACCTATCAGAGAGAGTTGTGTCAGTGAAGGGTGAAAGAAACTTTGAAGGAGCAAGATATATATATATATTACCACTTTGATTGGCGTCTTCTCACGAGCTGTAGTGGTTGCGTTCAAGATGGTTTGGCCTGGTTTAAGTAAGCAGTTGCGTGTTGTGAACCCGGGATGTTGATTTTGCCATACTATATCTTCCCTTGGAAACTGCAGTGAGTTTTTTTTTTTTTTTTTTTGAGATCAATGGTTTCAGATTCTGATCAAGAAGAGATGTAGTAACAGTTTTTGATCTCTTACATATCTAATATCGATCCAGTCCAACGGGTCGTCCTGTTCCTTTGTGTTTCCTAAAGTCACCAGCTGGTGCATTTCCTGTTATGAAATCGGAAAGCTAGGGTTTCTTAGACCTAACTTGATGGACAAGACACAGAAAGGAAACAGTGAAGAAAGTTACCGTTTCTGCGTTATAGGCTTTGATTTGGAATTGAAGGTGGTCGTTGTCACCGTATATTCTTATATTGATGATGCTGTTAACAAGAGACTCAGGAGCAACATGGCCCCAGCTTGGGAAAGGTAACTCTTCTGGAGTAGTGGTGGTAGTAGCACTCGCTTCTGCCTTGTCTTTTTGGATCTTTGCAGTAGTATTAGTATCGCTCGGTTCAGCCGTTTCTTGTTGGATCTTTGCTGGAGCTACGTTGAATCTTTCTTGCTAAGCAAGTAAAAAACAAATGAAGTCAAAACTTACAAAAGCTTCTGGACTTGGAAACAGAGGACTTACAAGTTTGAGAACGTATTTCTTGTCCACTACTAGACGTGGCTTTAGTGCTTCTCCTTCTACGGAAGTGCTCTTCTCTTCCTCAGCGTTAGTGACTCTCTCTGTTGCCTTCTCAGAAGAAGTTCCCCTAAGAAACAGAGCGATTGAGAATTAGGTTAAAAGGAGAAAGATCACTCTCTTGCGTGTGGATCAAGATACCTCAGTTCTAGGACCAGTGTATCAGTTTTGACTCGCTTCTGACAATCGCTGTGAGTGTCATGATCGATCATCAGCTCCTTCTTGAGTTCTTTCATGATCATAATCCTTGGCTGAAACAACAACATGAGCGCAACCATCAAGAACCGAGAAACAAAGACATGAAAGGGTTAAACTTCGTAGTAAGCGATTACTCCGGATATTGTAGAAGACTCTGCGATGAAGGCCTTGAGAACTTCGCAATAACATATGTTTTCAATAACTTTAAATAAATTAATTTTAAATTATATTTTTTAGAAAATTATATTTTTTAGAAAATTATATTTTTTAGAAAATTATATTTTTTAGAAAATTATATTTTTTAGAAAATTATATTTTTTAGAAAATTATATTTTTTAGAAAATTATATTTTTTAGAAAATTATATTTTTTAGAAAATTATATTTTTTAGAAAATTATATTTTTTAGAAAATTATATTTTTAATTTGTGTGCATGGCAAAACATCCATCGTACTAGTATTAATGTATAGTGTAAGCTTTTTTTGGACAAGCTAAGCTTTAATTATTATCTTATAAAGTCTGAGGGAGTCCGTGTTTGATTCCTTCTGAAGCTGCAGGAAACACCTGAGGAGTACGAGAGGATAATAAGGCAGCACATAGACTTTGACCTGATTCGAACTCGTGTAGAAGAAGGTTATTACGAAAGCTCCAAGACCAAGTTTCATCGAGATTTACTTGTACTAATCAACAACGCCAAGGTTTTCTACGGCGAGCGATCTCCTGACTCTAACTCCGCAACGCAGCTTCACGAACTCATCAAGAAACAGATGACTACTCTCAACACGTCTAATCAAACATCACCAACAAAAGACGAACCCTTGGTGACGTCTAAGGAGGAGGAACTCACACTGTTGTCTCTGAAGACAGAAGTGTCCGTATCTGTTAAAGCTTGTAGGAAACGTAGTTCCTTAGCTGTTAGATCTTCTGAACCGTTCAAGAAAAAAACTAACATAGTTCCAACGACGGATGAGAATGAGAAGAAGCAAGTTTCAGAGACGGAGGAGGAAGATGAAACCACCACTGATAAAGATGAGGAACCTATTGTTCCCAAGAAGACGCCTAGAGGAAGAACAACAACAACCTCATCATCAGCTAAAAAAATTGGAACCAGAAACGTTGTTAAGACCAGTTTGGATGATGATCAGAAGAAAAGTGATCAAGAAAAGAAGGGTAAGACCACAGCAAATGCCGTCTCAAAGAAGCAAAGCGCGGCAAGTTTTCTTAAGAGAATGAAAGGAGCTGAAACTGTGCTAGAGACGGTGAAGGATGATTCCTCTAGTGGAAAGAAAGGAGCTGAACAGAGGAGAAGTAACACTAAGCATGAAAAAGCTGTTGCAGGTCAGAAACGAACAACACCTGCAAAGAAAAACACAAGTGCAGCCTCTAAAAGAGAAGCTAGTGAAAAGGAGGAAGGTTCTTCTACTCGCCCAAAGAAACGTACAAGGAAGTTATGAGAGTCATTATTACACTGCTTTAACTATCTTATATAGTCTCAAGAATCTACTAAGGCATCAAAAACATATGTACAGCGATACTAAAAGAGAAAAAGATCTGAAACAAGTCTAAAAGAGAGTGTTCTTGTCTTGATTCTTGTCATGCTTCTGGTCTTCTCTACATCCCCCTACTGCGCTTTAGCTTTTCCCTTATCAAGTTTCTTGATCTTGATAATAGGAATCCCACTGGCAGATCTTCCAACCTATCAGAGAGAGTTGTGTCAGTGAAGGGTGAAAGAAACTTTTGAAGGAGCAAGATATATATATATATTACCACTTTGATTGGCGTCTTCTCACGAGCTGTAGTGGTTGCGTTCAAGATGGTTTGGCCTGGTTTAAGTAAGCAGTTGCGTGTTGTGAACCCGGGATGTTGATTTTGCCATACTATATCTTCCCTTGGAAACTGCAGTGAGTTTTTTTTTTTTTTTTGTTGAGATCAATGGTTTCAGATTCTGATCAAGAAGAGATGTAGTAACAGTTTTTGATCTCTTACATATCTAATATCGATCCAGTCCAACGGGTCGTCCTGTTCCTTTGTGTTTCCTAAAGTCACCAGCTGGTGCATTTCCTGTTATGAAATCGGAAAGCTAGGGTTTCTTAGACCTAACTTGATGGACAAGACACAGAAAGGAAACAGTGAAGAAAGTTACCGTTTCTGCGTTATAGGCTTTGATTTGGAATTGAAGGTGGTCGTTGTCACCGTATATTCTTATATTGATGATGCTGTTAACAAGAGACTCAGGAGCAACATGGCCCCAGCTTGGGAAAGGTAACTCTTCTGGAGTAGTGGTGGTAGTAGCACTCGCTTCTGCCTTGTCTTTTTGGATCTTTGCAGTAGTATTAGTATCGCTCGGTTCAGCCGTTTCTTGTTGGATCTTTGCTGGAGCTACGTTGAATCTTTCTTGCTAAGCAAGTAAAAAACAAATGAAGTCAAAACTTACAAAAGCTTCTGGACTTGGAAACAGAGGACTTACAAGTTTGAGAACGTATTTCTTGTCCACTACTAGACGTGGCTTTAGTGCTTCTCCTTCTACGGAAGTGCTCTTCTCTTCCTCAGCGTTAGTGACCTTTTCAGAGGGAGACGAGTTGCTTCTTCTGCAAACGGAATCAAGATCAGATCACTAACCAAAACCCTAAGGTGATCCTCTTACTTGAAAACCCTAGTTACTGAGGCTTGCGATCGAAACGTTACAACAAGCGTGAGGAGGTTTTTTGAATAGACGTACCGGTGGGAGTATCGGAGTGTGGGTCGTTCTGATCCGCCATTGAAGATAGGAACAGAGGAAGCTTCGAATAGTTTCTGGCGCAATAATGTGGTGCAGAGGTGAATGAGAGAGAAGAGCTTGAAGTTTGGGGAAGAAGCTGTATTTATATGACTTGTGGAAGAAGGTAGCGGTTATGTAACGAACTTTCTTAACAGTTTACTTTAGATGAGTCACTTTTTTTTTACGAGGGTTTATTTTGTTTAGCAAACAAAAGCAAATAATTAAAATTTGACGTACTTCTAATAATTGTATTGACTTATTTTGGGATAAAATCTTCTTTGTTCTTCTATTAAATTTGGATGTAATGTATATTAGATTTGTCAATAGTGATTGGATTACAGTTCCTTGACTCCTAGTTAAACGATATTAAAAGAAATAAAATATTATATAAAATTTGTAAAAGGTTTTACCATTAAAATTTTGAAAATGCAAGAAAATATATGTTTTTTACAAAGCTCAAGGACCCGATGGCTAAGACTATCTTCAATGCATTCCTCTATTTTTATCTCTAAAATAGAGCATCTCTAAAATAGAGATGAATTTATCTCCAATGTATTTCTCTATTTTTGCCTCTATAAAAGAATATTCTTAAAAGATTCTATTTTATTTTTACAAAAGATACATTTTGTTTATAAAAGTTGATAACTAACCCTATTTATTTTTAACTTTTAAAATATTTTCATAAACTTATGAATTTTTTTAAACTAAAGTTTTGTTAAAAGACTATTATGTAAATAAAAAATGTTATTATACTCTTATAAAAGCTGTATTTCTCTATAAATATAATTATTTTGGTTACAACTATAAAAATTTGAAAGTTAAACGACTATTTTGAAAATAAAAAAGTATGACTCTATAATAGAGGAATGCTATTTTTTCCTCTATAAATAGAGGAAAAAATAGCAATTTCTATTTTAGTGGTGAAAATAGAGATGAGATTGAGCACTTTTACCTCTATTATAACATATATAGGTGAAAATAGCTAGGGATTGGAGATGCTCTGAGTAGCCAGTTTCAAATACAGAAAACCAAACTTGGAATATTTTTTTCAGAAAAGAAGAGCATTCATTGAATCATGGCAAGACTAACCAAACTTGAATTACAAATGTAGTTTTTCCCAAATAATAAAACCTACACGAAAAGGAAGGAACAGAGACAATTAAAATTGATGGTCAAGTTAGAAGCTCGCCAATTTGCATTTTGCTGGTGCTACGATGTAACCGCATCGTATTCGTATATTTTTAGTCTATTCAATTCATAAACATTCTCCAATATAGCATTAATTTTGGGTCTCGAGCATGCTACATAAAGTTATAAACTGCAAAGGTCAACGAAACAATATCTAGGGATGTGGAAAAGAGACTCTAGATCATGTACATTTTAGCCAAATATATACCAATTAGCTTTTTAATTTCCATTTAAAAGGCCAAAAGTTTTAATCAAACGCCTAAAGTCTAGTACGTTGCTTTGAAGGAAAAAGCTAGTTCTTGTGCATATAATATTGTAATGTGGAAAAGTAGTGGAAAAAGTAACCATTAGAACTCATGTTTAGTTGAAATATAAAACTATACAATCAGTTGAGGCTCTATATTATCTTCTAGGAAATAACGAATTGACCATATGTCCATTTTCAGTTGTTTAATCGATCGTCTGTTAAGAACATTTGAATAAGAAGTCGCATACTAAACTGCAAGAGCGTTTCTAAAAAGTACCATTAATGTCATATTTTTTCTTCAAATAAGTCACTTAAGCTAATCTATATGTTGCATACAATATGACACAGTAGGTTTCTTAGGAGAAAGAGTGTTGATAAACTTCAAAACCATTTCATAAATTTATGATATTCTTACAGGAAACAATATATGATTACAGTAATTAACCTTCGTCTGATTTGATGTTTATTAACCTGTGGAAAAAATGTCCATCCCAATCATTGAGAAGTGTTACTTCTTCAACTTTTTTTTTATATTTTAAGGTAAAAAAAATCATCATTTGGTGAGATGAGTATTGCAATTACACGGAAAGATCACAATTTCGTCCTATAAAGTCCGAAATTAGGTGAAAATTGATCTATGGGTAGTTGAGAAGGCACAATGAATTGTGCTTTAGATATTTATCGAGATTTGATCGATCCTTAATACTAGCGTACTTTAGACTTTTAGATATTATTCACAAATATAAAATATATATATATATATATTATTTTTCAAGTATTCACAACAGTATATCTCGAGTTTTACGGATTGAAAGTTATAGACTCAATTTAATTACGCATAAACAATTATGTTAGACTCTGCTTCACATTTTCAGAAAAAAAAAGAAATTAATCTCAGAGTTATACGCATTTATATTAAAGGCATTACTAATCAATCAATATACATATGTTAACGGTACCTGTTCGCAATGAATTATCAATTATGTTTCGTTTTTAAGACTATATTGCACTTCCAACAGAGGTATTTTTTGTCTTTCAATTTTATCTTTTGTTAAATTCTTTTTTTTTTTGGGTAGAAATGTTGATTCTGATCTTTGTTAATTCCTCGTTTAATTATTTTCTTTAATCTCTCTCAAGATTGGGCATAGTTAAGTACTAGGCAAGGTGGATATAGTTTACCAAACACTAATCAAAGCTCACAACTTAACTAGATGTGCCCAATTAGATGGACAAGAATATTTATTGTTTTTACAATACCATGTTTCACTGACTACCCCAAAAGTTCCAACTTCTTGCACATTACCACCAGAACTTTCAAGACACACATTTCCCCACCTTGTGGCATATCAATCAATCTAGCTAAGATTTTACAACATGATTATTAATTAATGAGACAAAAGTCAAAT
>JAAMPC010000405.1:0-29764 GCA_016771965.1 Brassica carinata | reverse complement strand
AGATTGCTTGAAGACAAGTCTTCTTCTTTTTCAAAGCTTGTGGCAGAGTACACAACGAGTTCGGAATCCAAATTCAGCAGAAGCTGTTAGTTTAAGATTCCATTATAATGGGACAGATCAAAAGCTAAAACATGTTTATGATCTAAACATGTATCGAAATTTGTAAACAAAGACTTTTCATTTGATGATGACAATTTATTTATTAATATTTCTGAGTCAATATTTATCAATATTTCGAGTAACCATGTTTAAAATTTATCGTCACTGACTTTTATTTTATTTTATCTGTATTTAGAAAATTAATTTATGTTATTTTGCCTAATGTTCTTACCAGCTAGAAATTTAAGATAATTAGATCCATGACTTGGCAACAGCTGTGTGAATGTATGCATAAATTAACTTAAATATCTCCGAGTATTCACGTTGTTTGGTAAAAGTATTCACGTTGCTTGACTTTGAATATGAATTTTCTTGGAGACTTTTATTTTAATTTTTGCGCATGTATTACTTGAATATGGGGGTGGGGGATTGGGGGTGGGGTGGGGGACATGCAGATAGATAGAGGTCAATCAGTCAAAATATAACCGCGCATATATTAATTTATTAATATTTCTGAGTCAATATTTATCAATATTTCGAGTAACCATGTTTAAAATTTATCGTCACTGACTTTTATTTTATTTTATCTGTATTTAGAAAATTAATTTATGTTATTTTGCCTAATGTTCTTACCAGCTAGAAATTTAAGATAATTAGATCCATGACTTGGCAACAGCTGTGTGAATGTATGCATAAATTAACTTAAATATCTCCGAGTATTCACGTTGTTTGGTAAAAGTATTCACGTTGCTTGACTTTGAATATGAATTTTCTTGGAGACTTTTATTTTATTTTATCTGTATTTAGAAAATTAATTTATGTTATTTTGCCTAATGTTCTTACCAGCTAGAAATTTAAGATAATTAGATCCATGACTTGGCAACAGCTGTGTGAATGTATGCATAAATTAACTTAAATATCTCCGAGTATTCACGTTGTTTGGTAAAAGTATTCACGTTGCTTGACTTTGAATATGAATTTTCTTGGAGACTTTTATTTTAATTTTTGCGCATGTATTACTTGAATATGGGGGTGGGGTGGGGGACATGCAGATAGATAGAGGTCAATCAGTCAAAATATAACCGCGCATATATTAATTTAAACTAATAGAGAGGCTTTACTAATTACGGAATCTAAACAGTACTAATCTTTAGACTATTCTCCTTAGCTTAACAATAGGAAAAATTGAACACACAAGGACTAGTTATTAAAATTAATAAATTATCATGCTTTCACCAACTTCTTTTAAACTGACATGTGGTCTCTCAACTACTTTGTTACAGAATGTGAATGTTAATTATACTAAATGAGGTCAGGTACCATGACGTAAGATTGGTAACAAAAACTACTTAGGTTAACGAATTATGAGAATGAAGAATTTTCATTGGACGGTCAATGAACGTTAGTGTAAACAAAGTTTCAAAAGAGCATTGATCAAACGTTTTTGGTACGTTGCCTATTTCCACCTATCGATTTGGACTGGCAACCAGCATAGAGCCATTCAACGTGGAACATGGCTGTGGAAAATAGAAATGAACATCCTTATTTAGCCGATACAAAGAAAAGTATTAGTGTCGTACTATTGATTTGGCTGGTCCTCGTACAGTAAATTAAATATTCGTGGAAACTTTGCGTTCCACACCACCTACTTATGTACAATTTCATTTGACTACAGACTTATGAACACAACAAAATCATAGATACAAACCACTTGCCTATAATAATTGACCATGCCTTGACTTGAAGTTTCAAATAGCAGGAATACAAATTCCTGTAAGGCTGTAACCAGACTTTTCGTCATATCATGCTGCATGCTTATTAGTTATTATTATGTTTATTATAGAACAATAAATTAGTACAATTTACTCTATGAAGTTTAACCACCATGGTGTGACTATCTTGGATCGTTTCGAATAAATGATGTTTCAGAGTGTCTTGTCTTGACTATGGACTTTATCATTTTTGAGTCCTAATGGAATTCCTCTCAGACAAAAGAATGTTTAACCATCTCTCGGCGGTGTTCCAAAAAAAAAAAACATTTATCGGCTATCTAGGAAATATATACTTTGGTTAAGCCTTTGAGCTTATCAAATATTCAGGCTTCATTCCATGTCTCAATATGGGTGAAAATATTTTTTATTTATATACTAATTTCAAATTTGGGTTTTATATCAGTGTGCTTGTAGTCCTATGTATAAATAATTTTAATCCAGAATTCCAACCATGGTTATAATTTATAAGTTATTAGACACAATTTATATAGGCCCAGCCCTATATATCTGAAATCTAAATACACAAAAAACTATTTATAAAATATTATATTAAAAATTGACGTTTTTAAACTTCTATTAAACTGACATGTGGTCTCTCAACTACTTTTGTTACGAATCCCCTATATATTAATTGAGAAGCATTTGAAAAATTAACCTTAATTTTGTATTAATTAAAAAAAACCAAATCCTAGGTGGCACTCTAAATGCCTTCTAAATTTCATTTCAAAGAATTCTAGAGCATCTAATATAAAGTATAGTTTAATCTAATGATGTCACATTATTTCATAATTATATAACACTAGAGAACATTATATTAACTTAAAATATAGGAAGTGTGTATTCTTTCCTTAAATGAAAACTACAGAATTACCTAATATGATTTACATATATATGGCAATGAATGATTATGAATAATAAAGATTTGATAACAATTTTTGCATCCTTCTTCATTTTTGTTTAAAATTTATATTCTTAAAAAATTAAACAATCACATTAACCATATAATAAAATAATTAGATTTTTTCTTATATGTTATATTTTTCTTATATGTTATATTTTTCTTATATGTTATATTTTTCTTATATGTTATATTTTAAATTTCTTAAAATGACTTTAAATTACAAAATGAGGAAACCTTATATATTATATATATATACAAAATATGATATATAATTGATGTAAAAAATAGTTGTAAATATATTTAGTTTATATTAATGTGATATGTATTTTATTTTAATGGTGATATATCAATTTATTAAATATTTGATTTTTTTTTTCAAAAAAAAATATATATAGAAAGTTTACTTTAATGATGATATAAAAGTTATTAGTAATAACCAAAATTTATGAATCTTACCAAAAATAATTTTTTTTGTAAAAAAAATTTACAAGTCGTATTTAGGTATGTGTCATGTCATATTTAAGTAGATGCTATATCATTTTCTTAGTGAGAATGAATGTAAGAGTGACACATGTGCACATCGCTTTGCAAATAATGTTTATGAGATATTCACATCGGTTCTTCTATTTTAGCATGACCAAAAACAAATTATTATATAAGGAAAATCGAAAAACACAGACTCTAATGCTGTAATTTATTAATATTTCTGAGTCAATATTTATCAATATTTCGAGTAACCATGTTTAAAATTTATCGTCACTGACTTTTATTTTATTTTATCTGTATTTAGAAAATTAATTTATGTTATTTTGCCTAATGTTCTTACCAGCTAGAAATTTAAGATAATTAGATCCATGACTTGGCAACAGCTGTGTGAATGTATGCATAAATTAACTTAAATATCTCCGAGTATTCACGTTGTTTGGTAAAAGTATTCACGTTGCTTGACTTTGAATATGAATTTTCTTGGAGACTTTTTATTTTAATTTTTTGCGCATGTATTACTTGAATATGGGGGGGGGGGGGGGGGGGGGGGGGGGGGGGGACATGCAGATAGATAGAGGTCAATCAGTCAAAATATAACCGCGCATATATTAATTTAAACTAATAGAGAGGCTTTACTAATTACGGAATCTAAACAGTACTAATCTTTAGACTATTCTCCTTAGCTTAACAATAGGAAAAAATTGAACACACAAGGACTAGTTATTAAAATTAATAAATTATCATGCTTTCACCAACTTCTTTTTAAACTGACATGTGGTCTCTCAACTACTTTTGTTACAGAATCCCCTATATATTAATTGAGAAGCATTTGAAAAATTAGAACCTTAATTTTGTATTAATTAAAAAAAAAAACCAAATCCTAGGTGGCACTCTAAATGCCTTCTAAATTTCATTTCAAAGAATTCTAGAGCATCTAATATAAAGTATAGTTTAATCTAATGATGTCACATTATTTCATAATTATATAACACTAGAGAACATTATATTAACTTAAAATATAGGAAGTGTGTATTCTTTCCTTAAATGAAAACTACAGAATTACCTAATATGATTTACATATATATGGCAATGAATGATTATGAATAATAAAGATTTGATAACAATTTTTGCATCCTTCTTCATTTTTGTTTAAATTTATATTCTTAAAAAAATTAAACAATCACATTAACCATATAATAAAATAATTAGATTTTTTCTTATATGTTATATTTTAAATTTCTTAAAATGACTTTAAATTACAAAAATGAGGAAACCTTATATATTATATATATATTTTTTTAAAACGACTTTAAAATACAAAATGAGGACACCTTATATGTTATATTTTTCTTATATGTTAGAATTTTCTTATATGTTATATTTTGAATTTTTTTAAAACAACTTTAAATTACAAAAATGTAAGTTTTCCTTAAATATACGACTAAAAACATTAAAATGACATGTATCAATTCGATGGTTGATTTGAAAGCTTTTAAAACCATATGTAAGATAAAAGTCAAAATAATTTAACTGTGAAAACAATATCGTTCACTTTTTTCAAGAATGTGTTCATGGAAAAATAAAGTTTTATGTCATAATTTGTTTAATGTCCACTAGAGAACTTTATATTAACCTAAAATATAAGAAATGTGTATTCTTTCCTTAAATAAAAGCTACAGAATTACCTAATATGATATACATATATATGACAATTAATGATTATGAATAAAATAGATTTGATAACAATTTTTGCATCCTTCTTCATTTTTGTTTAATTTTATATTATTAAAAAAAATAAACAATCACATTAACCATATAATAAAAAAAATTGATTTTTTTCTTATATGTTATATTTTGAATTTTTTAAAATGACTTTAAATTACAAAAATGAGGAAACCTTATATGTTATATATTTTTTTTTAAAAACGACTTTAAAATACAAAAATGAGGACACCTTATATGTTATATTTTTCTTATATGTTAGATTTTTTCTTATATGTTATATTTTGAATTTTTTAAAACGACTTTAAATTACAAAAATGTAAGTTTTCCTTAAGTTTACGATTAAAAACATTAAAATGACATGCATCAGTTTGATGATTGATTTGAAAGCTTTTAAAACCATATGTAAGATAAAAGTCAAAATAATTCAACTGTGAAAACAATACTGTTCATTTTTTCAAGAACACAAGGGAAAAATAAGGTTTTTATGTCATAATTTGTTTAATGTCCACTAGAGAACATTATATTAACCTAAAATATAAGAAGTGTGAATTCTTTCCCTAAATAAAAGCTACGAAATTACCTAATATGATTTACATATATATGACAATTAATGATTATGAATAATAAAAAATTGATAACAATTTTTGCATCCTTCTTCATTTTTTTAATTTTATATTATTAAAAAAATAAACAATCACATTAACCATATAATTAAAAAACTAGATTTTTTCTTATATGTTATATTTTGAATTTTTAAAATGATTTTAAATTACAAAATGAGAAAACCTTATATGTTATTTTTTTTTAAAACGACTTCAAAATACAAAATGAGAACACCTTATATGTTATATTTTTCTTATATGTTAGATTTTTTCTTATATGTTATATTTTGAATTTTTAAAACGACTTTAAATTACAAAATGTAAGTTTTCCTTAAATATACGACTAAAACAATAAAATGACATGTATCAATTTGATGGTTGATTTGAAAGCTTTCAAAACCATATGGAAGATAAAAGTCAAAATAATTCAACTGTGAAAACAATACTGTTCACTTTTTTCAAGAATGTGTTCGATGGAAAAATAAAGTTTTATGTCATAATTTGTTTAATGTCCACTAGAGAACTTTATATTAACCTAAAATATAAGAAATGTGTATTCTTTCCTTAAATAAAAGCTACTGAAATTACCTAATATGATATACATATATATGACAATTAATGATTATGAATAAAATAGATTTGATAACAATTTTTGCATCCTTCTTCATTTTGTTTAATTTTATATTATTAAAAAATAAACAATCACATTAACCATATAATAAAAAAAATTGATTTTTTTCTTATATGTTATATTTTGAATTTTTTAAAATGACTTTAAATTACAAAAATGAGGAAACCTTATATGTTATATATTTTTTTTTAAAAACGACTTTAAAATACAAAAATGAGGACACCTTATATGTTATATTTTTCTTATATGTTAGATTTTTTCTTATATGTTATATTTTGAATTTTTAAAACGACTTTAAATTACAAAATGTAAGTTTTCCTTAAATATACGACTAAAAACATTAAAATGACATGTATCAATTTGATGGTTGATTTGAAAGCTTTCAAAACTATATAGAAGATAAAAGTCAAAATAATTCAACTGTGAAAACAATACTGTTCATTTTTTCAAGAACACAAGGGAAAAATAAGGTTTTTATGTCATAATTTGTTTAATGTCCACTAGAGAACATTATATTAACCTAAAATATAAGAAGTGTGAATTCTTTCCCTAAATAAAAGCTACGAAATTACCTAATATGATTTACATATATATGACAATTAATGATTATGAATAATAAAAATTGATAACAATTTTTGCATCCTTCTTCATTTTTAATTTTATATTATTAAAAAATAAACAATCACATTAACCATATAATTAAAAACTAGATTTTTTCTTATATGTTATATTTTGAATTTTTAAAATGATTTTAAATTACAAAATGAGAAAACCTTATATGTTATTTTTTTTTAAAACGACTTCAAAATACAAAATGAGAACACCTTATATGTTATATTTTTCTTATATGTTAGATTTTTCTTATATGTTATATTTTGAATTTTTAAAACGACTTTAAATTACAAAATGTAAGTTTTCCTTAAATATACGACTAAAAACATTAAAATGACATGCATCAGTTTGATGATTGATTTGAAAGCTTTCAAAACCATATGGAAGATAAAAGTCAAAATAATTCAACTGTGAAAACAATATCGTTCATTTTTAAAAGAATGTGTTCGATGGAAAAATAAAGTTTTATGTCATAATTTGTTTAATGTCCAATCCGATCAACCCATGATGTATTAATTATAGTTTTGTTCCATTATTTTTAATAAAAATTGATTTTTTCTTATATGTTAGAATTTTCTTATATGTTAGATTTTTCTTATATGTTATATTTTGAATTTTTAAAACGACTTCAAAATACAAAAATGAGAAAACCTTATATGTTATTTTTTTTTAAAACGACTTCAAAATACAAAAATGAGAACACCTTATATGTTATATTTTTCTTATATGTTAGATTTTTTCTTATATGTTATATTTTGAATTTTTAAAACGACTTTAAATTACAAAATGTAAGTTTTCCTTAAATATACGACTAAAACAATAAAATGACATGTATCAATTTGATGGTTGATTTGAAAGCTTTCAAAACTATATAGAAGATAAAAGTCAAAATAATTTAACTGTGAAAACAATCGTTTCATTTTTTCAAGAACACAAGGGAAAAATAAGGTTTTATGTCATAATTTGTTTAATGTCCACTAGAGAACATTATATTAACCTAAAATATAAGAAGTGTGAATTCTTTCCTAAATAAAAGCTACTTAAATTACCTAATATGATTTACATATATATGACAATTAATGATTATGAATAATAAAAATTGATAACAATTTTTGCATCCTTCTTCATTTTTAATTTTATATTATTAAAAAATAAACAATCACATTAACCATATAATTAAAAACTAGATTTTTTCTTATATGTTATATTTTGAATTTTTAAAATGATTTTAAATTACAAAAATGAGAAAACCTTATATGTTATTTTTTTTTAAAACGACTTCAAAATACAAAAATGAGAACACCTTATATGTTATATTTTTCTTATATGTTAGATTTTTCTTATATGTTATATTTTGAATTTTTAAAACGACTTTAAATTACAAAATGTAAGGTTTCCTTAAGTATACTAATTAAAACAATAAAATGACATGTATCAATTTGATGGTTGATTTGAAAGCTTTCAAAACCATATGGAAGATAAAAGTCAAAATAATTCAACTGTGAAAACAATACTGTTCATTTTTTCAAGAACACAAGGGAAAAATAAGGTTTTATGTCATAATTTGTTTAATGTCCACTAGAGAACATTATATTAACCTAAAATATAAGAAGTGTGAATTCTTTCCTAAATAAAAGCTACTGAAATTACCTAATATGATTTACATATATATGACAATTAATGATTATGAATAATAAAAATTGATAACAATTTTTGCATCCTTCTTCATTTTGTTTAATTTTATATTATTAAAAAATAAACAATCACATTAACCATATAATAAAAAATTGATTTTTTCTTATATGTTATATTTTGAATTTTTAAAATGACTTTAAATTACAAAAATGAGGAAACCTTATATGTTATATATTTTTTTAAAACGACTTTAAAATACAAAAATGAGGAAACCTTATATGTTATTTTTTTTTAAAACGACTTCAAAATACAAAAATGAGAACACCTTATATGTTATATTTTGAATTTTTAAAATGATTTTAAATTACAAAAATGAGAACACCTTATATGTTATATATTTTTTTTAAAACGACTTTAAATTACAAAAATGAGAACACCTTATATGTTATATTTTGAATTTTTAAAATGATTTTAAATTACAAAAATGAGAAAACCTTATATGTTATATTTTTCTTATATGTTATATTTTTCTTATATGTTAGATTTTTCTTATATGTTAGATTTTTCTTATATGTTAGATTTTTCTTATATGTTATATATTTTTTTTAAAACGACTTTAAATTACAAAAATGAGAAAACCTTATATATATATATATATATATATATATATATATATATATATGAATCTTTTTTTTTTTTTTTAGAATGTAAATATCATTGCAATGAATGAAGGTTTGGTTACAATTGTGATTGAACAGAATCGCTGTAAAACCATTACGTTCTTAAGGGCTGCAAAAAATAAAAACCCTAAGAAACTAAGATTAAGAACATAGCAACCAGAAGAAGATGAGCGATGAACTTAATAATTACTAGACAAAAAGACAACAAATAAAATCCCAAACATACACCTTCGATCACTCGAAGGACGAAATAGCCAAAGACCGTTCAGACGAACACTCACCGAAGGTGGCTCAAACGGCCAGCGGAGGCGGCAGGGACCACACGTCGGCCCAGCCCTCAGCTAACACGGCGAAAGTGTTAACCGACGGTCCACCGCGAAGATGAAGAACAAACTCAAGTCAAGCATAGAAGCGGTACAAAAGGCTCCTCAAACCGCTCGCGACCAAAATATCGGCAAGAACCATCAGGGGACACAAACTTCAAACCGGAGGTATGAAAAGGGAAGATGAAGCACGAGAGGTAATGAATAACTCCACAGCATACGGCGAAGATGGGGATCGAAGAGCTCGCCTTGAACAAGGACACCTTTGGAGAGGGTGTCCTCAAGACCCCCCTGAGACATCAACCAGCTAGCAAAGGAAGCTTAACACGGAGCACGCCATGGCAGTTGTCACTCGACTAAAGACAGAGATCCTCGTGGCGAAACCTCGAGACCACATGTCACTCAGATCTGATCGAGAAGAGAACTAAACTTGAATCAAGCGAGAGGAGGAAACGACTGGAGGCGAGGGAACTAGGACAGCGTTAGCAGCAACGCGAACACCCGATCCGGCGAGACTTCGGGTCTCGGATCTGACCGAATCCAAGCATAATCGGAGCACCCAAAGTCGATTCAAGGTCCCAGGCGTCCTCAACTCGTCGCTTCGCCGGAGCTCCAGAGAAGCCAAGGACTCCCATGGTTCGCTAGATCTATAAGAGAAATCGAGCACACAAGCAAGGAGAAGATAAAGACGAGGACATGAGTAGAGGCTGGAGCAGACTTCGAAACCATTGTCCCACGGTGACCGGAGGCGGGCGTCCCACCACCGCTGGCGAGTGTGAGCGGTGGAACTAAGGTTTTGGCGGTGGAGGAGAGACTTTAAAGTCACGAAAACATATGGTGTTGCTTGCATTGAAGTCTTATCGAAAGATTACTTTCATGTGTATATGAAAGAGTTGGAAGAAATTCTGAATAGTGGATTCACAAATAATTCCCTATCTCTAACGATTTTCTTTTAAAATAAATTTTTTAAAAATTGTTTAATAGGAATTGATAACTATTAAGATTGGGCAATTTGGTAAATTTATATATAAATAAGTGTATTTTTCAAAAGCTTAAACAAATGTGTATTTTTCAAAAGCTTAAACAAATGTGTATTTTTCAAAAGCTTAAACAAATGTGTATTTTTCAAAAGCTTAAACAAATGTGTATTTTTCAAAAGCTTAAACAAATGTGTATTTTTCAAAAGCTTAAACAAATGTGTATTTTTCAAAAGCTTAAACAAATGTGTATTTTTCAAAAGCTTAAACAAATGTGTATTTTTCAAAAGCTTAAACAAATGTGTATTTTTCAAAAGCTTAAACAAATGTGTATTTTTCAAATTATATTCTTATTGAAGTGCATTTATCCAAAATTTCCCTTCAGGTTTAGTGCTGATTATATTATTTGGGCTACCTACTTCTTGTATAGAAAGAATCAGGAAACCCGCATTTGATCGAAGCCCACACCAGAGATCACATTTGATTGAAGCCCATATTTAAACTAATAAGTTATTGCTTTATTGTTTAAAGGGTGTTTTTCTCATAACAATTTAGTTATTTTATTTGATCTTGTCACTTTTTATTTCATAGAAATATATTATTTCGTATCTTTTTTGTTCCTCTTTGAGTTCTTTTTCTTACCCAATATTCTTTTGTGTGTGTTTAGACTTTTAGTTACTCGTATCAATTTTTTTATAGTAAAATGTGAGAGTTACCGACAATGAAATATATATATATATTCTTTTGTCGTAATTTTTCTCTGCGTATTACTCTTTGTATAAATAACTTAAATATGTTTACATATATATGACAATTAATGATTATGAATAATAAAAATTGATAACAATTTTTGCATCCTTCTTCATTTTTAATTTTATATTATTAAAAAATAAACAATCACATTAACCATATAATTAAAAACTAGATTTTTTCTTATATGTTATATTTTGAATTTTTTAAAATGATTTTAAATTACAAAAATGAGAAAACCTTATATGTTATTTTTTTTTTTAAACGACTTCAAAATACAAAAATGAGAACACCTTATATGTTATATTTTTCTTATATGTTAGATTTTTTCTTATATGTTATATTTTGAATTTTTTAAAACGACTTTAAATTACAAAATGTAAGGTTTCCTTAAGTATACGACTAAAAACAATAAAATGACATGTATCAATTTGATGGTTGATTTGAAAGCTTTCAAAACCATATGGAAGATAAAAGTCAAAATAATTCAACTGTGAAAACAATACTGTTCATTTTTAAAAGAATGTGTTCGATGGAAAAAATAAAGTTTTTATGTCATAATTTGTTTAATGTCCAATCCGATCAACCCATGATGTATTAATTATAGTTTTGTTCCATTATTTTTAATAAAAATTGATCCGATCCATCGGAAAGAAATTATATAATAACAACAAAAAATATTTTATATATATAAATAAAATGATCAAATATATAAAAGAAACTATCGATAATATATACAAATAAACTCTCTTATCCTAGTTAAATGTTATAAGGGCCCATATTATAAATGAGGTCTGGTACCATGACGTAAGCTTTGTAACAAAAACTACTTAAGGTAACGAATTATGAGAATAGGGAAATGTAGTTTAACGGTCAACGAACTTTAGTGTAAACAAAGTATAAAAACACCACTGATCAGACGTTGATTTTACGTTGCCTATGTCCACCTATCGATGTGGACTGGCAACCAGCATAGAGCCATTCAACGTGGAACATGGCTGTGGAAAATAGAAACGAACATACTTATTTAGCTGACACAGAAAAGTATTAGTGTAGTTCTATTGATTTGAATGGTCCTCGTACAGTAATTAAATATTCGTGGAAACTTTGCGTTACACACTGCAAACACCACCTACATATGTACAATTTCATTTGACTCCAGACTTATGAACACAACAACATCATGAATACTAACCACTTATTATAATTGACCATGCCTTGACTTGAAGTTTCAATAGCAGGGATACAGACTTTTGTAACCATACTTTTCATCACATCATGCTGCTAATTAGTTATTTTGTTTATTTTTTAACAATTAGCTATGTACATTTTACTCTATGAAGTTTAACCACCATGGTGTGACTATTGAATCGCTTCGAATAATTTACCAGTAAGGGACTTACATTGATGTTTCAGAGTGTCATGTCTTCACTGTGGACTATAATTTTTGAGTCTTAATCGAATTCATTTTAGAGAAAAGTTTAACAAGCTTGTATGCATCAGAGTCGGACATCATTTTATATGCTAGACATTATTTATCTAATTTCCAACGTGAGACTTTGTTTGCACTCACTACACTAAAATTAGATCTAGCCATGTTCTTCTTTTGATTTCTTCTTTTTACTCTCTCAGATTGTGAAAACAAAGATAGAAAAAGTGAGTGATCTTGTAAACTATACCGGAGATGTTTTCGATACTTCATAGTGGATGTTATAGGTCCCAAAACCACCCTAGATGCATCGGTTGCGATCTGGATGAACAAGTTTTGTGTCTCAGATATGTGTGAACCATTGAGTAGTATGGGACATGATTTAAGAATAAATCCTTAACATAAAACTAAATGAACTTTTTATACATAGAAATTTAGCATTTTCTTGTTTATTCAATAAATCAAAACCTAATGCCATCAAATCAGTAGATGAAAAAACTTCAATACCGGTTTGATTTTAGTAAAAATCTAGAAAAAATCTGAACCGGATTATAAGATTAAAATAACCTAAATTTTAGGTTACTTTAGAAAAAGCCAAAATACAACATATTTAGTTTTGGGATAATTTGCAAAATACCCTATTTAGGATTTGAAATTTGATAATTGTATTTTCTATTTTAACTTTTGAAAAATACACTTCCTTAATTATGAATTGACCTTTTTACCCAAGATATAATTCGAAATTAATATATAAATTCGAAATTAATAAAATAATATCATTAAAATTAGATAAATATGTGTGTTGAGATAAATATGTGATTTTACCATTTAAATTTTACAATAACAAAGATAAACATGTGAATTATGACTTGTTTTGACTTTATCATGATGTTTATACAGATTTTCCTTTATTTTATTTTCTTCAACTTACATAAACAAGTCACGTTGTTAAAAAAGAAAAGCAAGTCACGTTTGTCTCTACAAAATTTTCATCTTTTCTACTGGAGCCAAGTAAGTTCTAGCTAATATGATATATTCGGATATGTGTTTTTTTTTTGATTTTGAATATGAAAAAGAATTGCACTGATTATTATTTATCGGTTTGTTCTTTTTTTTCACGTGTCATGAAAATCCAATAAATCTGTTTGAGCCAATGATTTGATTCGTGTATCTTACAAATTTTTTAATATATGTTGTTTATATAGAGATGAAGTACAAGATTCAAAAATGAAGTAATGGAAAAAGAAAGACAGAGGAAGAACAAACACATAACAACAGTTTAAAGTCACAGAAAACATATGGTGTTGCTTGCATTGAAGTCTTATCGAAAGATTACTTTCATGTGTATATGAAAGAGTTGGAAGAAATTCTGAATAGTGGATTCACAAATAATTCCCTATCTCTAACGATTTTCTTTTAAAATAAATTTTTTAAAAATTGTTTAATAGGAATTGATAACTATTAAGATTGGGCAATTTGGTAAATTTATATATAAATAAGTGTATTTTTCAAAAAGCTTAAACAAATGTGTATTTTTCAAATTATATTCTTATTGAAGTGCATTTATCCAAAATTTCCCTTCAGGTTTAGTGCTGATTACATTATTTGGGCCACCTACTTCTTATATAGAAGGAAGCTGGAAACCCGCATTTGATCGAAGCCCACACCAGAGATCACATTTGATTGAAGCCCATATTTAAACTAATAAGTTATTGCTTTATTGTTTAAAGGGTGTTTTTTCTCATAACAATTTAGTTATTTTATTTGATCTTGTCACTTTTTTATTTCATAGAAATATATTATTTCGTATCTTTTTTTTGTTCCTCTTTGAGTTCTTTTTCTTACCCAATATTCTTTTGTGTGTGTTTAGACTTTTAGTTACTCGTATCAATTTTTTTTATAGTAAAATGTGAGAGTTACCGACAATGAAATATATATATATATTCTTTTTGTCGTAATTTTTTCTCTGCGTATTACTCTTTGTATAAATAACTTAAATATGTTTGTAAATCAAAATCACAACTCTTACTGGTAATATAACCAATGTAGTTGACTAGATCAATCAAACTATCAAATTGAAAGGAAAAGCTTGTGGAACCTATTAAAATACAAGGTCTGTTTTTATTATAATAGTATACTTCATGTACAAAGATCCAGAATTTACTGTTCTAGGGGTACTGCTGCAAAAATTACAAATTAACCTTGTACAAAACATGATTGCGTGCGTATCAACTATGCATCTAATTTCTATCATTTCCCATAGGCAAGGACTCGGTTATATCGTCTGCAGCACAGACAACCATTTCTTGATACTCTTGTACATGTCCAACGGTGTCGATTGCTCCCTTTTCTCGAGAAATTTTTTGAACCACTTGGCTGAATCTTTAGCATATCTTTTCAGATCATCTGCATAGTCAACGTAGTAAAGACCAAACCTCATCGTGTATCCGCGTTCCCATTCGAAATTATCCAACAACGACCATGTGGAATAGCCTCTAACATCACACCCGTCCACACTGCATTTTTGGGGAAATATATTAAATTATTTAGTTACCTTCCACTTAAGATTATTAGTCATGGTCTTATTCGGCTTTTTTAATATTTATGTAGTTATCTTACGTGATAGCTTTATGGAGTTCTTGAAGATGTTGCTCGTGGTATTCGATTCTCTTTATGTCCTTTAATAGTTGTTCACGTGGCTTAGTCCCAACATCGTAGTCATCATAACCTGTAATTTATAGAACTCGTTATTAAGCTGAATAAATAAAATTAAAGGAATATTTTCAATTAGGTAATTTGTAAGCTAGCTGAGATTAATTCTTGAAACGCTTACCGTTTTCAGTTATGTAGATGGTTGGATTGTTGTATTTATTTTTAATATGATTTAGAAGCTTTCGTATGCCCTCGGGATATACATAGATAAATCCTAATTCATCCTGAAATTGAAGAAGCAAAGAATAAACTCTCTGTTAAGCTTTGTTATGAACATTGTAATTCAGGCATGCCAATATATTTATGAGATATTGTTGTTCGTACCGATTCTGAAGAAATGTAATCGCCGCTTCGATTTTTCACTAATAATGAAGGAAAAAAATATAAAGCATTATCAATTTTGATAAATATTTAGCGTAATTAGTATATTAAAACGCTCCAACTAGAAAAGTACTAAGCCTTTTTGAATGTTCAAGGTTCTTACCTTTGTACTCCACGTGTTGATCCGTCGTGAAACGAAGTCGTGAAGGGTCGCTGCGAAGCTGCCGTGTGACATATCGAGCACTGTAGTAGTTTATTCCAATAAAATCAAACGAGTCTTTTATCATTTCAGATTGTTTTTGGGTGAAAGAAGGCAATCTATTTCCAGCGTTCTTTCGAAGTGTTTTTGGATAATCTCCAAAGATTAGAGGATCAAGATGCCTACATAAATCACAAAAGAAACAAAGATAAGCGGATTAATTCTTACACTAACCTATATGAGTTTTTAATGAATCTTGTAAATGAGAACACTTACCAACCAAGATAGTAATCAAGAGCTCGTTCGACTGCTTCTTTATCGGCATCGGAATCAACGTCATAAGGTTCGACCCAAAAAGGTGATAACACTATGCCTATCTTACCATCTTGTGAGATCTGTTTGCAAAAACAAATATATTATCACAACGAATTTTAAGGTTAATATATTTTAAGGTTAATATATATGTCACAACCCTTTAGTATATTGAGATAGTATACCTTGTCACAATTTCTAAACTCGTCAACGGCTGCAGCATGAGCTAGAAGAAGATGATGAGAGACTAAATAAGGTTCGATGCTGGAATCACCAGCTACACATAAGCTGTTTACCCATTTTGAGCAACGTCCCATTGCTTTATTACCCTTGTCATAACCCGCAACACTATAAATATATGGCTCGTTAAACGTTATCCACATATCCACTTTGTCACCGAATTCTTGGAAGCACACTCTTGCAAAGTTCCGGAAATCATCACTGTTTTTGCAAACGTCAACAAAATATAAACGCAAAATTAGATTTATACGTTGTTGATTTTATGGTAAGTAATGGAAGAATATATATATATATATATATATATATATATTATGGTAAGTAATGGAAGAATATATATATATATAGCTTACATGATTAATGGGCTTAAGAATCCACCGTACTCATCATCTAGAGCTTGGGGGATATCCCAATGGTAGATAGTTACAAAAGGTTTTATGCCTGTGAATATGATTGAATATGTTATGATCAGAAATAAGAGATTTTTTGGACTATATTATTTAATATATGTACACACTCGTTTGAGCATATGGTTCTCACCGTTCTTGATAATTTCATCAATGAGATTTTTGTAGAATTGAATTCCTTCTTTGTTTATCCCACCGCTTAGTTTTCCACCTGAATATTCAAATTTTGAAAGATCAACAAATGATATATGTGCATGCATACACGAATATTATGAAGTTATTAAGCGTAAGTAAAGTCAAAGTTTAAAGTAATACTCACTTGGTAATATTCTTGACCAAGAGATGGAAAATCTAAAAGTGTCCATATTCATTTCCTTGATCAACTTAATGTCATCCTGCTCGCATGGTACGTGCATGGTAAATATTAGTTAAACGTAAAAAAGGACATGATGTTCACAAATCAAGGTGTAGGCCAATTTATATGTTCCACCTACTTTTTCAAGAATTCACATTTAAAACACGTTTTAAATGTTTTTTTCTGTGGCTATAAAGTATAAACATACTAAAATAATAGTTACTCACAAAGAAAAAAAAATCATACCTTATATCGATGATAAAAATCAACGGCTATATCTCCATTTTCCATATTCGTCCTTTCTGTAAAATTTTATCGTGTTACTTACTATTTATAAAAGCAAAAATATTTCACAGTTTATCAACGTGTTAATGAAGACATATCTATAATTAGTTCTCTCAATAGACCATAAAAATTGTTAATATTGATTAATAGCACAGTGAAAACAATAAAGGAGTTAGATTAAATGTAGACCTGGATATGCATGTGTGAAGTTGTCCCAAATGCTCGGTGTCCTCCCTCCTTCTGCGACTGCACCTTCATACTGCATCACATGAACATAAATTTATCATGAAATATTAGTTTCACTTGTTTCTAAAAATTGTTAGGCAGTAGAAACAAGCTATATTGTTCAACGTCATAAAATTGTTTAAGCAACACAATTACATAAAAACCACCTAACCTGATAAGCTGAAGAACCAACACCAAAACTAAAACCAGGAGTAAAACTGTAACGATCAAGTTGTTTTGTCGAAAATCTAAGGGATCTTCCCTTTGAAATAGCGCATGAGACTAGTAAGAGTGTCACTACAAGTGCAAGCTTAATTGCCATTTTACTTAGCCTAGTAAAGAGACTTATCAAATAAATACTCAGAAAGTAATTAGGGCTTAATGGTATTCTGAGAAATACAAAGCCATGTAGAAGAGCTTAAATAGAGAGAAAGCTAGGGCATAAATGTGGCGACACAGAGTGGGAAATATTAAACAATGAAATTAAATAATCTTTACCGCGTAAACCAGTTCGCTTTCTTTGACTTATTTATTAAATAAATCACCATGTGACTAAATGATTTTTTTCTATTACCGGCGCTTTAATGTGACTAGATTTTTTACCATTATTAAGTAGGTAGATAGCATACATGGCGCAAGGTGTAAAATATTAAATAAATAATATGAAAATAATTAATGAAACGAAGATCTTTTCTGGTATTAATGAAAGTATGAAACCAAGATTATCATCACATGTTAGTCCTTTACATTTTTTTTTTTGAAAAGTAGTCATTTTTCCTTCAACAACCATTTTTTTTGTTTAACACCGGGATATTTTGGACTTATAAAAAAATCTAAATTAATTTTCAAAGGAAAGTATAGTCTATGTATAGATTTTTTCTCCGGATATGCAAATAGGCTCTAAATCATGAGGTCATATATGTATGGTGCCCAAACACATTACGAAGTAGTTCCTTTGAACTTGCAACTTAAGTGTAAGGAGTCCATCTTTATCATTGGACTATGATGTTCCGGATTTTCAACGACTATTTTGGTGTCTTTGAAATAATCGTCCTTGTCATATCAAATGAATTGCTCACACCGGAAGAAACCACTGTTATGAAGTTTATTTTCATGTTTTCATGCGGTGATCAGTCCAGCGGTTATATACTATTCACAATATACTACGTGAAATGGTAAAATAGGAAATAATAATATTTTTTAAATTTACCATACATTTAAAAAATCATATTTAGCTTGAAAACAAATTCAGTTATCTACAAAATATTATTTTGACGTTTAAAAATTCCATTTTATAGTTTCCAAAAAAAAATCGTTTTATATATTTTTATACCCGGAAAATTATGGAACCACATATCGTGAAAATTTACGACTTTGCGGTTTGCATCTGCTTCTATGAACCTGGTGTTTAAACTTTAAACTGTACTAATATTAAACGTGGATACGTCTAACCATGCTTAGCACTTAGCAGCTTTGATCAGGCCAAATTCACATGCTCATCAATTAATTTACCTTCAATCAATGCGGAGAAACGCTGACAACTTGATTTTCTTACGGATAGAATATCTCATACGTAATTTTACTACGATTTTAGGGTAGAATAAGGTTATATACATTTTCATTATGGGAAGGGGTCATTCGAGTCTAATTTTGTTTTGTTTAACAGCAAAAATGAATTATTATTTTTTTAGTTCACACTTCAATGTCATTACTCAGCCACTGAAAAGGGGAAAATCCTCAATAGCCAGGAATTTTTCTTTGACCAAATTTTAGTTTTTGTTCATCGTAAACGACTAATGGCTTCTTTTTTTTTTTTTTTTGTATCTGGCCGCGGCAGATAGATAGATCCAGTGGTGACAATGGACATGTGGCTGTGGGGTTAGTTTTTGTCCCATCGTGTAATTAGATTATTTAACTTTTTCTTGTTAAATGTGTAATTGGGTTTTAACAAAATTAAGAGACATGTTATGAAAGTTTTTGCCAGCGCTAGTAATTGAATCTAAAAATCTCTCTCATGCCCGCATCAGCTAATATTAAGATACGTGCTGTCGTCAACAATCAAAACTAATAATGATAATATAAATATTAGGGAAACTAATTAAAAATAATCAACAAACGCATATTTTTTTTGTCATCTGGTAGATTAAGATTAGATCAAATATTTGGTTACATACATACAATAAAGACATTGTCTGAAGCCAAGAGCCGGCGAAGTAATATATACCTCCTAGAGCCAACAGATGAACAAAACACAAACCCCCAAAACTAACAACAACAAAGAAAAAGAAAGATGTCGAGAGGCAGGATAATAGAACAGAACAACAGGAGAGGAGGCTTCAACCTTGTACCCAAAGACGAGGTTACTTAGCGAGAACTCATCAACAATAACCTCAAGATAAGAAGAGCAACAAGATAACCTGGAAGCACACGAACATCACCAAAGCATAAACTGGGTCGAGAGAGGTTTGAATCCTTAACCGTCGCTATAAACACCGTTCAATCCGAACTAAGACTTGCCATTGGACCTTAAGTAGGTTCTCTATGCGCCTCATACGCACCAACATCCCACGACGAATCCTATAAAAGCTTCCCGAACACACGTCTTTATCACACAGCTGGTAACTGGATGAAAACCACTCCAACACCATGACTATTACTAACAGAACGGCGAAAATTGACCAGCAAAGAAGCATTAACTCCAAAACACAGGTATCTCCATTCTATCCTTACAAAACTAGCATTGAGGTCGCAACAAGGCTCTGACCAATAAAGATCAACAACACATGTAATTAGCCTTTCCTTTTTTTTTTATTTCTTTTTAATTGTCCCTTACACCAACTTCTTTCTAAGTTTTTCTGAGGTGTTGAAAGTGAGTATAATAATATAGCAAATGAAACTTTTTACATAAAGTTCAAAGCATAACTAAAATTTTAGTGTATCAATAATTTAGTGAATTTGCTCATTTATTAGAAATGTTATATACCATATAGAACATATTAATTTTAAATAATATAAAACTGAATAATTTAGAAACTTGTAGTCTAAGGCTATACTAGACCCTGACCGGCGCGCCAGCGCAGATTTGAATTTTTGGTTTTTGGTTATTTATTTAACTAAATAATGTATTTGTAATATTTGATGTATTATTTTAGTAAATAATTTTTTTGGCATCTTAAACCATCTATTTACGATGAATATTCGATATTATATATATAAAATTACATAAGTCAAGTGATTCACGTTTTCGTAAAAATAAAATTCAAGTTCATTATTGGGCCGTACTCGTACGTAATAAGCTACGTTAAATATGATGTATTTTTAGGTTCATTTAATTACATTAAGTTTAAATTTGATTAAGAAAAACTCATTAATTTAACTAAAAAAAACAAACATTAAAATAGGTAGGTTTATTTAATGACATTAAGTTTAAATTTGATTAAGGAAAAATCATTAATTTAACTGGAAAAGACAAGTATTAAAATAAGTAGTTTAATTTAATTCTCAATGGCATGGAATTGTAAATAAGTTAGAAAACTTAGGAATATTTTTTAATGGATACTTCTCTTTTAATAACAGAGATGTATTCTCAAACTGTAACCAAATATAATATCTACATTAAGTAACTCAAATATCATAACCGATGAGAGAAACAGAGAAAATAGGAGATACTGTTCTCAAACAAAAGAAGTTTATTCAAAATTGAGAAGCTGTCATGATATTTGTAATGTTTTGACTGGTGAAATCATTTTATAATTAATTTTTGGTTGTGTTATTTAATCTCTTATATATTAAAAGAGGAGCATTGCAATTAATGTGTTCACACCAATATTGACACGTGTCGTTTAGAGAAACACTCTCATATATTTATTTCCTTATTTTTCCATCTTTTTGAACATCTTGGTATTTTTTTTTTGTGTAATCTTCTTAAAGAGCTTTTGATTATAAACTAGCCTGAGGATTGAAACACTTTCTAAACAGTTTGTAATCTTCTTCACACCTTCGAGGTTTCAACATATCTCATCAGACATCAGGTGATGACAATTTTTATAGACAAAAAAGATCATAAATTGCAAACTGAGATGAAAAGAACTGTGTTTTAAGACAAAATAGAGAAATCCAATACATCTGTTAGTCTAATGAACATAGAAGTCTCATCTTCCTTCTTCGCATGGCCTACACGACGATCCATCTAGGTTATTCTCGGCAAGGTTCTTGAGATGGGGACTTTGGTCGTGGACAAGCGTCACACAAACTAAGATGAAAAGAACTGTGTCTCTCGACCGAACCTGTGAGAAATCCAACGCATCCGTTAGTGCATTGTTGAAGTCTTGAAGAGGAGAAGAGAACCTATAAGTTTCGGTTCATTAGATCGGCTTTGTGAGGCGACTTCTTTTGCATTTTGTGTGTAGCTGTTGATTATTACTGTCAAAAAGAGAACTCTTCTCCCATTGTTTCGTCAAGCTTAGAATTATCATTATTATAAACTACTGTAGCTCACGAACTCTTCTCCGATTTCTTTTGTCAAGCTCACGAACACAAATGATAACATTTTTACATTGCCAATGATAATAATTTTACGTTTGCATGGCTGGCCAGCACACTCTTACCTACCATACGTTATTTTAAGCATACTGTTTATTCTTTATTATCACGTACAAATTAATGGAGGCGGTGCATGCGAAGGCAAAAAGGGTCGAAGTCTTATGAGATCATGGAGATTCTGCAACAGAGTTGATAATCGGTACAGAATCTATAGGATAAACACACAGCTTTGTTGTAGATGAATGGATAAGAGAGCCACGTAAAAACCAAAAAAAAAGATATATTCATACGCGACTGTTATTAGTTCCAAGTTGGAACTTCTGATTGTGGGTTTACCGAATCGAACCGGTCGGTTCCGAAGTGGAACGTCTATTAAAATCAACGAAGATAAACCACGCTTCAGTTCGGTTATTTCAAGTTTACTATACGACGGTTGCCTATTTTGCTAATATGCGTGATTGAGTTAATTATGAATAGGTGATTTGCATATATTTCAAAAACTTAGTTTATGGCAATAGATTTAAATCGTATTATCAGTTTTATCTTTATGTGTCTTAATAAAATTGAGCTTTTTATTTATAAGA
This sequence comes from Brassica carinata, assembly GCA_016771965.1. Classification (NCBI taxonomy): domain Eukaryota; kingdom Viridiplantae; phylum Streptophyta; class Magnoliopsida; order Brassicales; family Brassicaceae; genus Brassica; species Brassica carinata. The sequence goes on along the minus strand of JAAMPC010000405.1, from coordinate 6,963 downwards.
CTTCTTCTACAATATTTTTCATCGTTAACCTCCAGCACTTTTGTGAATTCTCCAAACCAAAATAAATAAGACTTTCGAATGGTTCTTATATTTCAATAGAGTAAAATACAACAAAATCCAACATACAATCAAACCGATGTCCACATAACAGACTTTATGTCTTTTTATCTTATAAATACCAAAAATAATAATCTCATTCTCACAAGAAAGCTGGTTATCACCTAGTGATTATAATAAATAAGTTGAGAAACTCTTGTCATAGTATCTTCCGGTTGATTATGCTCTAAAATGCCGACTAAAATACACACAAAAAATATGAACTTAACCATTTTTTTACACCGACAATTTTCATTGATTACTAGAAAAATCTAATCCATATGCATATCGCATCCATTGAAGAATTTTTACCCACGAAGTATTTCTAGAGTCCAAAAGAAGTATAAGAACCCAACGACAAATCCAACCGATTATAAGGAACCTCCAAAGTGCAACGATCCTTCTCTTCTTCTTCTTCTCTTCTCGATGAATTCGTCATATGATAGATAATCGTGCGAACGGATGCCTCGAAACCTTTTGCATCATCATCAAGAGTCTTATTATTACGTGACACATCCCATACTTCTTCCTTCTTTATTTCACTCTTTACGTCAAGTCTATTGAGAAATCGCTTGAACCAGTTAACAGAATCTTTGGGATACCGTTCGAGATTGTTGTCGTAATCAACATAGTACAGACCGAATCTAGTATTGTATCCATGCTCCCACTCAAAATTGTCTAGCAAAGACCATGCGTAATATCCTCTGACGTCACATCCATCCTCCCTGTTGTAACAATAAGAGACACATTCAGATCATGTATAAACTTGGTAATAAAAGGCCATTTTTTGTTTGCATTTTATTTTGAAACCAATCGGACACGTTTTATAAAACGATATGGACTGATATTTTACATTATAGCTTTGTGGAGTTGTTGGAGATGGTCCTTATGGTACTTTATCCTAAAAGTGTCATTGAGAATGTCCTCTCGTGACTTTGTACCGTCGTCGTAGTCATTGATTCCTAGAAAATAATAATTATTGCAAACAAAAATTAACAACCTGAAATTTCTTTATTGTTTATTAGAAGAAAAAAAATCTAAACAAAAATACTCACCGTTCTCTTTTATGTAGACTGTAGGGTTACTGTATTTATCTTTTATGTAGTTAAGAACTTTTCTTAAACCTTCTGGTACTGAGTGGAGTATGCCTCGATCTTCCTGTGTAACAAAAGAAAGAACATTAATATTCTTAGAATCTTAGTCCATATGTAAATTTTTAATTCGCTTTATTAACAATTTACAAAGTACGTACCTCTGGTCCTATTTGGTGATTACTGTGATTTGTTACTGTTAATTAACATAGACGTAACTATTAGTTTAGGAATTTTTGGTTTTCACTAAAAATATCATCATTGGATATCAAAATAAGCATTCTTACTACCTCTCCATTCTAGCTGTTGATCAGTCTTGAATCGAGGTCGTGCAGGGTCAATGTAAGGAAGATGAGCAATGTAGCGTCCAGTATAATAGTTTACTCCAATAAAATCCGATGAGTTTTTTAACATTTTGGATTGTTCTGCAGTGAAAGATGGTAATCTATTTCGGAGTTGTTTCTTCAGTATTTCTGGATAGTCTCCGTGGATAACTGGATCTAAGTGCCTAAAATACATATTGAATATAATAATAAATAAATATCTTTTGGTTACTAACATTGACTTGTGCATTTGATGTAAACTCAATAACAACTTACCAATCTAGCTCAATGACAAGAGCTCTTTTAACAGCTTCGTTATCTTCAAGAGAAGTAGAGTCGTAAGGCTCAAACCACAACGGTGATAACACTATCCCAATCTGACCGTCTTGTGAAGTCTATATACAATCATTTTGATTGATTTAAAAAACCAAAGTTACAAAAATAAACGAGAATATATATTACCAAATAAAAGCTTCTGTATATGCACCTTGTTACATTTTCGGAACTCTTGTACAGCTGCGGCATGAGCAAGAAGAAGGTGATGTGATGCAATATAAGGCTCGGTAGCGGAGTCACCGGCTTGGCACTGACTATTCACCCATTTCGAGCAACGTCCAACTGCTTTGTTTCCAGTATCGTAGCCCGCAACAGTTATGATGTAAGGCTCATTTATAGTAGTCCACATCTTAACTCTGTCTCCAAATTCTTCAAAACATACTCTTGAAAAATCTCGAAAATCTTCTCTGTTTAAGAGAATTAAACTTAATATCAATAACAGACTAAACATTAAAGATAATAAGATATGCCTAGGAGTATTTTGTTACGTTCGCTTACATTATTTGAGGGCTTAGAAAACCACCATACTCATCCTCGAGAGTTTGAGGATGATCCCAATGATAGAGGGACATAGAAGGTTGAATGCCTGCACATATATGTTTTCTCAACGGACCAGATAATATAAGATATACTCTAACGTATATAATATACTTAATGTTCATTACGGGTTTGAATCAGCTTACCATTAGCAATAAGCTCGTCGATGAGAGCATTGTAGAATTTTACGCCTTCTTTGTTTACTCCATCCTTTACCTTCCCACCTTTAAAGTAATATACCAAAAATTAAGAAAATCCACCAAAGTATTCTCATAATATTAATTGTAATAAAAAAAATGTACATTTACTTACTGGGTATTAATCTAGCCCATGAAATCGAAAATCTGAAAGCGTCCATATCTAGCTCTTTCATCAACTTGATATCATCCTGGTTCATAATATTTTTGTTCATTTAAATATTTAGTAAAGTAAGATGATGGGTCCAAAATAACAATTTGAACACACACAAAAACATCATCGACAATACATACCTTATAACGATGGTAAAATCGACCGCCACGTCTCCATTCTGCATATTGGTTCTTTCTGCATTTCGAAATTTTACAAATCATTATACATATATATATTTTGTCATATATATGCATATTTATAATTTTAGATATATGTAAGCAATATAAACAACTAATAGTACCAGTTACAAAAGAAAAAAAAAAGTATTAGAGACCTGGAAAAGTGTGGCTGAAGTAATCCCATATACTTGGCGATTTTCCACCTTCACTTGTTGCACCTTCGTACTACAGAATATACATTTGGACGAGCTTAGACACATTAGCAGCATATATAATAATAAAAAATATTTACAAGCTATATGCCTATACCTATACCAATTGTTTATTTATAATTCATTGTGACACTACAAAGGTGAAGAATAAAACCAACGTCATCGTCCTAATTGCAACACATATATAATATGATGACTTTATATTGCTTTTAAAATTTGATTTGAATGTTGAATTCCACATCAAAGGGAATAATACATACAAGTACGTACGATTCTTCGATTTCACATTATTTGCCAAAACTATAATTAAGTCCATAACCAATTACACTTTCATAATTAAAATTAATGGAGTTTCTCAAGTGTTACCAACTGAAATATTACCTGAAAAGCAGACGCAGCAGTTCCAAAAACAAAGTTATCAGGGAAACTACGACGATCAACTACTCGAGATTCAGGAGGAAGTGAAGTAATCTTCTTAGACAACCATGAGATTATCAAAAGGAGGATGAAAAATTTCACCTTCATTTAATTTGGTTCTTATATTTTGGATTAATAAAAAGTTATGTATTTCTTGAAAGCTGATGAGATTCGTAGATGTTGCAAACTTAGCCGTTTCTCTTCTTATATATAGAGTCTCTTAACGTTGGCCTACGTGGAAAGGTATATCCTTATAGTTATATATATATTTTAATATAAATTCCATATAATTATGAACTCTATATAGTAGCATATAAGTGACTTAACTAGGATTAATTAAATAATGAAATCCATGTAACTACTTTCAATAGAAAAATCATGGTACAAAATTATGAAGAGAACTCAGTTTCGGCTTCCTTTTCCTTCTACTCCCAAATTCGACCCTATTCTTGGCTTCTGTTCATTTTCATCTGTGAATATTGTCGTGATCACTGCTTAAGTTTAGATATGTGTGTACCTTGTGCTTGTACGTGTGTTTCGACAAGTGAAAACTGAATGTGGTCTTGATATCGACTATGTTCAGTGTACAATATCGAAAACTCTTGCATTTAAATAAACTCTCTGGAACGCTTGTAACTTTCACGTTCAAAATTTTTTTTTTTAACCAGCGGGGTTGGCCTGGTGGTGTTGAGAGAGCTTCGGCCTCAATACACACCCGGGTTCGAACCGCTGGCCAGATAATTGGGGTATCTAATTTCTCATAGTACTAAATGGTCCGCTGGCAGAGTTGACCCCGAGGATGGAAGTCCCTCCACGTTAATCAAAAAAAAAATTCACGTTCAAAAGCTGCCGTTTCCTTTACGGACTTTCATGTAAGCCTGACTGCTGATGTAATATTAATTAAAATCCAAACCCTTTTTCTGGCGATTTGGTCTTTATTTTTGTGGCATTCGAGTTTGTTACCCCCAAGGGAATTGGATTTTTAGTGATTGAAATGTGAAAACAGCTTTTAATTAAAATTTTGTAACGCTTATCAAGAAAATCCAATACAGTTCAATAAAAGAAGATTATCTCATGCAAATATCTGAATCATCTTATATTTGGATATATATCCAGTTTTTTACGCACCCTAACGGCTGATCCGTCGGCTCGGAGATGAATGCACTTAATGTTACAGAGTGGACTAGCCCGAAAGCGTATCACACTGCTTGATCCGAGTTTGGAATACCTTCCGACTAATAACATGAGATGTACCGATCATCTATTACGGTCCACCATGTAAACCACTTGGGCCGAAGTCCAAGCCTAAACTGACTAAATGGTGATAATTTAGTTCCTAGAGAGAATCGAATTCCAAAACTGATGTGGATACACACCAAACTCCAAGAGGTTGGCACTAGACTATCGTCACTTGGTTTATATCCAGATATTGGTTCATTATTTTATCGGTGGATTAGAGTCACACTTAATATTAGGTGGTGTTTTAGAAAATATATACTTTTGTAAAAGCGGTAACTCATAATTTAGTTATATTGATGAAGCCAATAATGTAATTTTAAAAAATCGCATTTGGTTAAGTTACCTTGATACCGTTAACAATTTAAATTTTAACGTTATAATCTGATATATATAGCGCCAGAGAGACAGTGACGAAACTATTGTTAATTACTTTTATTAAATGTTCATTAATTCCTACTGACTTTTATTAAAAGTGGTCTATTTTTTCTTGTTTGTCTTTTATTAAATTCTAATGTTTTATTTATATGCAATTTTGAGTATTTTATGAATGCTCTTGAAATTTGAATTTTGAAATAACTTAATTTTAAAACATGAAATTCCATACATGCAAGGTATGGGAAGCTTTTTCTACTTTTAACATGGATATCAATTATATGTATTTAATCGTACTTTATAATATTTGCATTTGGATGCCACTAGTTTGGGCTAGTGAGAAGCTGTATGGATGTTGTCTCAATCATGTCTTCATTCATAAGTTTGAAGTAGCGAGCACAAGTGAATCTGTACACTACTTTTAAAACATATGTAGTTCATATAAAGTTAAGCATTGTCAAAATTGGGAAAGTTTCACCGTCATTAGCAATAAACTCTGACCATGATTTTTGCTAATATTTCAAATAATATAAAGTTAATCTTATGTCATGTTATTCATGTGATCAACTACCAAAGCCATGCGTTCTCTGACCTTTTTTGTTCATATGTCCAAACACAGCTTTCAGTGATAGTGATATATGCGGGAACGTAAAACCATTTTCTTCAGTAATAGCTCAAAATTAAGATTATTGACTTCTACTTACATCAATAAAATTAACGAGTTAACATTTACACCAAAAATAAATAAAATTAACGAGTTGAACTATTGTTTCGTGGAAATTATATAACTCTAACTAATTTCCGAGTATATATAAAAAGTAATATTTTGTCATTTAAAACGTTTATTATGTTAAAGGGAAAATACTAACTAATAGTGGGAGTCTGTTGATGGTGGGATTCGAATCCATACCTTGGTTTATATTCATTAGCTACATACAAAAATATTTTGAATGTGTATCCCTATATATTTAAAGAGAAACATTACAATATTTGAGGTAGTCATGTGTCACCACCACAATAATTCTTAGAATCTCTAGAGAAATAGATTGGTTCATCTATATATATATATATTAAGTTTTTTATTAAACTAACCATAAATTAATTATTATTGTTCATCATTCTTTTCATAAATAAAAATTACGGAATTGTCTAATGTGGCTAAAGTATAAATGACAATTAATGATTTTGAATAATAAATATTTGATAAACATTAGTGTATCTTCTATCATTTTTTTCAATTTTAACTTATTAAAATAAATTAAATAATCAAATTAACTATAAATATAAATTTAGATTTTTCTGTATATGTTATATTTTGAATTTTTAAAAACGATATAAATTACTAAAACTATTAAAAGTCTCACATTAAAAATTTTGTGAACCATGGCTTAAAATTTTTGTTATGACAAGATACAAATAATTACAAAATCATATAAGTATGATAGACTCATTTAATAAATATGAATATTAACAATATATATATGCATATATTAATATCGTTTAAATTAGCTATATACCATATAAAATACATAAATAATTTAATTTTAAATTTTTTTGAATTTTTTTGATAATAGCTTTGAAAAATATTGACAACTTAATAGTTTAATTTTAATTGCACTGAACTCTTTTTTTAAATTATAAATTATAACAACTATTAAACATCACACAATGAAATTTTTGTTATCGGTGATTTAAAGTTTTGTTATAAAATGATATAAATGATCAAAAACAATATGAGTAGAAAAATTATTTAATAAATATAATATTAAAAATATATTATATATCTATGTTAATATCATTTAAATTTAAT
>JAAMPC010000404.1:0-29861 GCA_016771965.1 Brassica carinata | reverse complement strand
TTTCGCTGGTATTTTTACTTTTGTTGTGTTCTACTCATCCACGATGCACTTTCCGCGACAAAACCAACCAATCATGTGGGTCCCCACCATCCACTCAAATTTTCAACAAAAGGATATATGGAATCGCGAGCCATGTACTGACGGTGCGATCATACCAGCACTAATGCACGGATCCCATCAGAACTCCGCAGCTAAGTTTGCTTGGGCGAGTAGTACTAGTATGGGTGACCTCCCGGAAGTCCTCGTTGCACCCCTTTTATTTTTCTTTTCAATCTGAAACGAAGTCTAATATTGAAACCCCATAACTTTTGAACCGTATGGAAATACGACGCCCACAGCAACATTTCGAAAGCCCCAGAAACCATCTAGGTCGGTGATAGGTCGTCACATTTTTCGGTCAAAATTCAGCCGTTTGACCCTCAAACGGCTGCTGAAGTTTGCGTCCGAAAAAAGTTGCGATGCGGTCTTTCGCTGGTATTTTTTACTTTTGTTGTGTTCTACTCATCCACGATGCACTTTCCGTTAGACAAAACCAACCAATCATGTGGGTCCCTACCATCCACTCAAATTTTCAACAAAAGGATATATGGAATCGCGAGTCATGTAATCGACGGGTGCGATCATACCAGCACTAATGCACCGGATCCCATCAGAACTCCGCAGTTAAGTTTGCTTGGGCGAGAGTAGTACTAGATGGGTGACCTCCTGAAGTCCTCGTGGTTGCACCCCTTTTATTTTTTTTTTCAATCTGAAACGAAGTCTAATATTGGAAACCCCATAACTTTTGAACCGGTGGAACTACGACGCCACAGAACCATTTCGAAAGCCCCAGAAACCATCTAGGTCGGTGACAGGTCGCCGCGATTTTTCGGTCCAAATTCAGCCGTTTGACCCTCAAACGGCTGCTGAAGTTTGCGTCCGAAAAAAGTTGCGCGGTCTTTCGCTTGGTATTTTTTTACTTTTGTTGTGTTCTACCTCATCCACGATGCACTTTCCGCTAGACAAAACCAACCAATCATGTGGGTCCCCACTTCATCCACTCCAAATTTTCGAACAAAAGGATATATGGAATCGCGAGCCATGTACCGACGGGTGCATCATACCAGCACTAATGCACCGGATCCCATCAGAACTCCGCAGTTAAGTTTGTTTGGGCGAGTAGTATAGTATGGGTGACCTCCCGGAAGTCCTCGTGGTTGCACCCCTTTTATTTTTCTTTTCAATCTGAAACGAAGTCTAATATTGGAAACCCCATAACTTTTGAACCGCGTGGAACTACGACGCTCACGTAACCATTTCGAAAGCCCCAGAAACCATCTAGGTCGGTGACAGGTCGCCGCGATTTTTCGGTCAAAATTCAGCCGCCTTGACCTCAAACGGCTGCTGAAGTTTGCGTCCGAAAAAAGTTGCGATGCGGTCTTTCGCTTGGTATTTTTTTACTTTTTGTTGTGTTCTACCTCATCCACGATGCACTTTCCGTTAGACAAAAAAACCAACCAATCATGTGGGTCCCCACGCCCATCCACTCAAAATTTTCGAACAAAAGGATATATGGAATCGCGAGTCATGTAATCGACGGGTGCGATCATACCAGCACTAATGCACCGGATCCCATCAGAACTCGCAGCTAAGTTTGCTTGGGCGAGAGTAGTACTAGTATGGGTGACCTCCCGGGAAGTCCTCGTGTTGCACCCCTTTTTATTTTTTCTTTTTCAATCTGAAACGAGTCTAATATTGGAAACCCCATAACTTTTGAACCGTATGGAAATACGACGCCCACAGCAACATTTCGGAAAGCCCCAGAAACCATCTAGGTCGGTGATAGGTCGTCGCGATTTTTGGGTCCAAATTAAGCCGCCTTGACCTCAAACGGGCTGCTGAAGTTTGCGCCCGAAAAAGTTGCGATGCGGTCTTTCGCTTGGTATTTTTTTACTTTTTGTTGTGTTCTACCTCATCCACGATGCACTTTCCGTTAGACAAAAAAACCAACCAATCATGTGGGTCCCCACGCCCATCCACTCCAAATTTTCGAACAAAAGGATATATGGAATCGCGAGTCATGTAATCGACGGGTGCATCATACCAGCACTAATGCACCGGATCCCATCAGAACTCGCAGCTAAGTTTGTTTGGGCGAGAGTAGTGCTAGTATGGGTGACCTCCTGAAGTCCTCGTGTTGCACCCCTTTTATTTTTCTTTTCAATCTGAAACGAAGTCTAATATTGGAAACCCCATAACTTTTGAACCGTGGTGGAACTACGACGCCACAGAACCATTTCGAAAGCCCCAGAAACCATCTAGGTCGGTGATAGGTCGTCGCATTTTTCGGTCCAAATTCAGCCGCCTTGACCTCAAACGGCTGCTGAAGTTTGCGTCCGAAAAAGTTATGGCGCGGTCTTTCGCTGGTATTTTTTTACTTTTGTTGTGTTCTACCTCATCCACGATGCACTTTCCGTAGACAAAACCAACCAATCATGTGGGTCCCCACGCCCATCCACTCCAAATTTTCGAACAAAAGGATAGATGGAATCGCGAGCCATGTAATCGACGGTGCGATCATACCAGCACTAATGCACCGGATCCCATCAGAACTCCGCAGCTTAAGTTTGCTTGGGCGAGTAGTGCTAGTATGGGTGACCTCCGAAGTCCTCGTTGCACCCCTTTTATTTTTCTTTTCAATCTGAAACGAAGTCTAATATTGGAAACCCCATAACTTTTGAACCGTATGGAACTACGACGCCACAGCAACATTTCGAAAGCCCCAGAAACCATCTAGGTCGGTGATAGGTCGCCGCGATTTTTCGGTCCAAATTCAGCCGCCTTGACCCTCAAACGGCTGCTGAAGTTTGCGTCCGAAAAAGTTATGGCGCGGTCTTTCGCTTGGTATTTTTTTTACTTTTGTTGTGTTCTACCTCATCCACGATGCACTTCCGCTAGACAAAACCAACCAATCATGTGGGTCCCCACGCCCATCCACTCAAATTTTCGAACAAAAGGATAGATGGAATCGCGAGCCATGTAATCGACGGTGCGATCATACCAGCACTAATGCACCGGATCCCATCAGAACTCCGCAGTTAAGTTTGTTTGGGCGAGTAGTGCTAGTATGGGTGACCTCCTGAAGTCCTCGTGGTTGCACCCCTTTTATTTTTTTTTTCAATCTGAAACGAAGTCTAATATTGGAAACCCCATAACTTTTGAACCGTGGAACTACGACGCTCACGTAACCATTTCGAAAGCCCCAGAAACCATCTAGGTCGGTGACAGGTCGTCGCGATTTTTCGGTCAAAATTCAGCCGCCTTGACCTCAAACGGCTGCTGAAGTTTGCGTCCGAAAAAGTTGCTATGCGGTCTTTCGCTTGGTATTTTTTTTTACTTTTTGTTGTGTTCTACCTCATCCACGATGCACTTTCCGTTAGACAAAAAAACCAACCAATCATGTGGGTCCCCACGCCCATCCACTCCAAATTTTCAACAAAAGGATATATGGAATCGCTGAAGTCATGTAATCGACGGGTGCGATCATACCAGCACTAATGCACCGGATCCCATCAGAACTCCGCAGCTAAGTTTGCTTGGGTGAGAGTAGTACTAGTATGGGTGACCTCCGGAAGTCCTCGTGGTTGCACCCCTTTTATTTTTTCTTTTCAATCTGAAACGAAGTCTAATATTGGAAACCCCATAACTTTTGAACCGTGGAACTACGACGCTCACGTAACCATTTCGAAAGCCCCAGAAACCATCTAGGTCGGTGATAGGTCGTCGCATTTTTCGGTCCAAATTCAGCCGCCTTGACCTCAAACGGCTGCTGAAGTTTGCGTCCGAAAAAGTTATGGCGCGGTCTTTCGCTGGTATTTTTTTACTTTTGTTGTGTTCTACCTCATCCACGATGCACTTTCCGCTAGACAAAACCAACCAATCATGTGGGTCCCCACGCCCATCCACTCAAATTTTCAACAAAAGGATATATGGAATCGCGAGTCATGTACTGACGGTGCGATCATACCAGCACTAATGCACCGGATCCCATCAGAACTCCGCAGCTTAAGTTTGCTTGGGCGAGAGTAGTTAGTATGGGTGACCTCCGAAGTCCTCGTTGCACCCCTTTTATTTTTCTTTTCAATCTGAAACGAAGTCTAATATTGGAAACCCCATAACTTTTGAACCGTATGGAACTACGACGCCACAGAACCATTTCGAAAGCCCCGTAAACCATCTAGGTCGGTGATAGGTCGCCGCGATTTTTCGGTCCAAATTCAGCCGTCTTGACCCTCAAACGGGCTGCTGAAGTTTGCGCCCGAAAAAAAGTTGCGATGCGGTCTTTCGCTTGGTATTTTTTTACTTTTGTTGTGTTCTACTCATCCACGATGCACTCTTCCGCTAGACAAAACCAACCAATCATGTGGGTCCCCACGCCATCCACTCAAATTTTCAACAAAAGGATATATGGAATCGCGAGCCATGTAATCGACGGTGCGATCATACCAGCACTAATGCACCGATCCCATCAGAACTCCGCAGCTTAAGTTTGCTTGGGTGAGAGTAGTACTAGTATGGGTGACCTCCCGAAGTCCTCGTGTTGCACCCCTTTTATTTTTTCTTTTCAATCAAACGAAGTCTAATATTGGAAACCCCATAACTTTTGAACCGCGGTGGAACTACGACGCTCACGTAACCATTTCGAAAGCCCCGTAAACCATCTAGGTCGGTGACAGGTCGTCCGCGATTTTTCGGTCCAAATTCAGCCGCTTTGACCCTCAAACGGGCTGAAGTTTGCGTCCGAAAAAGTTGCGATGCGGTCTTTCGCTTGGTATTTTTTTACTTTTGTTGTGTTCTACCTCATCCACGATGCACTTCCGCTAGACAAAAACAACCAATCATGTGGGTCCCCACTTCATCCACTCCAAATTTTCGAACAAAAGGATATATGGAATCGCGAGCCATGTAATCGACGGTGCGATCATACCAGCACTAATGCACCGGATCCCATCAGAACTCCGCAGCTAAGTTTGCTTGGGTGAGAGTAGTACTAGTATGGGTGACCTCCGGAAGTCCTCGTGTTGCACCCCTTTTATTTTTCTTTTCAATCTGAAACGAAGTCTAATATTGGAAACCCCATAACTTTTGAACCGTATGGAACTACGACGCCACAGCAACATTTCGAAAGCCCCAGAAACCATCTAGGTCGGTGATAGGTCGTCGCGATTTTTCGGTCCAAATTCAGCCGCTTTGACCTCAAACGGCTGCTGAAGTTTGCGTCCGAAAAAAGTTATGGCGCGGTCTTTTCGCTTGGTATTTTTTTACTTTTGTTGTGTTCTACCTCATCCACGATGCACTTTCCGCTAGACAAAACCAACCAATCATGTGGGTCCCCACGCCCATCCACTCAAATTTTCAACAAAAGGATATATGGAATCGCGAGTCATGTATCGACGGTGCGATCATACCAGCACTAATGCACCGGATCCCATCAGAACTCCGCAGTTAAGTTTGCTTGGGCGAGTAGTGCTAGTATGGGTGACCTCCGAAGTCCTCGTGTTGCACCCCTTTTATTTTTTTTTCAATCTGAAACGAAGTCTAATATTGGAAACCCCATAACTTTTGAACCGTGGAACTACGACGCCACAGCAACATTTCGAAAGCCCCAGAAACCATCTAGGTCGGTGACAGGTCGCCGCGATTTTTCGGTCAAAATTCAGCCGCCTTGACCCTCAAACGGCTGCTGAAGTTTGCGCCCGAAAAAAGTTGCGATGCGGTCTTTTCGCTTGGTATTTTTTACTTTTGTTGTGTTCTACCTCATCCACGATGCACTTTCCGCTAGACAAAACCAACCAATCATGTGGGTCCCCACCATCCACTCCAAATTTTCGAACAAAAGGATATATGGAATCGCTGAAGTCATGTAATCGACGGGTGCGATCATACCAGCACTAATGCACCGGATCCCATCAGAACTCCGCAGTTAAGTTTGCTTGGGCGAGTAGTGCTAGTATGGGTGACCTCCGAAGTCCTCGTGTTGCACCCCTTTTATTTTTCTTTTCAATCTGAAACGAAGCCCAATATTGGAAACCCCATAACTTTTGAACCGGTGGAACTACGACGCCACAGCAACATTTCGAAAGCCCCGAAACCATCTAGGTCGGTGATAGGTCGTCGCGATTTTTGGGTCCAAATTCAGCCGTCTTGACCCTCAAACGGCTGCTGAAGTTTGCGCCCGAAAAAAGTTGCGCGGTCTTTTCGCTGGTATTTTTTTTACTTTTGTTGTGTTCTACTCATCCACGATGCACTTTCCGTTAGACAAAACCAACCAATCATGTGGGTCCCCACGCCCATCCACTCAAATTTTCAACAAAAGGATAGATGGAATCGCGAAGTCATGTAATCGACGGTGCGATCATACCAGCACTAATGCACCGGATCCCATCAGAACTCCGCAGCTAAGTTTGCTTGGGCGAGAGTAGTGCTAGTATGGGTGACCTCCGAAGTCCTCGTGGTTGCACCCCTTTTATTTTTCTTTTCAATCTGAAACGAAGTCCAATATTGGAAACCCCATAACTTTTGAACCGTGGAACTACGACGCTCACGTAACCATTTCGAAAGCCCCGTAAACCATCTAGGTCGGTGATAGGTCGTCGCGATTTTTGGTCCAAATTCAGCCGCCTTGACCCTCAAACGGCTGCTGAAGTTTGCGCCCGAAAAAAGTTGCGATGCGGTCTTTTCGCTTGGTATTTTTTTACTTTTGTTGTGTTCTACCTCATCCACGATGCACTTTCCGTAGACAAAACCAACCAATCATGTGGGTCCCCACGCCCATCCACTCAAATTTTCGAACAAAAGGATAGATGGAATCGCGAGCCATGTAATCGACGGTGCGATCATACCAGCACTAATGCACCGGATCCCATCAGAACTCCGCAGCTAAGTTTGTTTGGGCGAGAGTAGTACTAGTATGGGTGACCTCCGAAGTCCTCGTTGCACCCCTTTTATTTTTTCTTTTCAATCTGAAACGAAGTCCAATATTGGAAACCCCATAACTTTTGAACCGTGGAACTACGACGCTCACGTAACCATTTCGAAAGCCCCGTAAACCATCTAGGTCGGTGATAGGTCGCCGCGATTTTTCGGTCCAAATTCAGCCGCCTTGACCTCAAACGGGCTGAAGTTTGCGTCCGAAAAAGTTGCGCGGTCTTTTCGCTGGTATTTTTTTACTTTTGTTGTGTTCTACCTCATCCACGCATGCACTTTCCGCGACAAAACCAACCAATCATGTGGGTCCCCACCATCCACTCCAAATTTTCAACAAAAGGATAGATGGAATCGCGAGCCATGTAATCGACGGTGCGATCATACCAGCACTAATGCACCGATCCCATCAGAACTCCGCAGCTAAGTTTGCTTGGGCGAGTAGTATAGTATGGGTGACCTCCCGAAGTCCTCGTGTTGCACCCCTTTTATTTTTCTTTTCAATCAAACGAAGTCTAATATTGGAAACCCCATAACTTTTGAACCGTGGAACTACGACGCTCACAGAACCATTTCGAAAGCCCCGTAAACCATCTAGGTCGGTGATAGGTCGTCGCGATTTTTCGGTCAAAATTCAGCCGCTTTGACCCTCAAACGGCTGCTGAAGTTTGCGCCCGAAAAAGTTATGGCGCGGTCTTTTCGCTTGGTATTTTTTACTTTTGTTGTGTTCTACCTCATCCACGCATGCACTTTCCGCGACAAAACCAACCAATCATGTGGGTCCCCACGCCCATCCACTCCAAATTTTCAACAAAAGGATATATGGAATCGCGAGTCATGTACTGACGGTGCGATCATACCAGCACTAATGCACCGGATCCCATCAGAACTCTGCAGCTAAGTTTGCTTGGGCGAGTAGTACTAGTATGGGTGACCTCCCGGAAGTCCTCGTGTTGCACCCCTTTTATTTTTCTTTTCAATCTGAAACGAAGTCTAATATTGGAAACCCCATAACTTTTGAACCGTGTGGAACTACGACGCCACAGCAACATTTCGAAAGCCCCAGAAACCATCTAGGTCGGTGATAGGTCGCCGCGATTTTTCGGTCCAAATTCAGCCGCCTTGACCCTCAAACGGCTGCTGAAGTTTGCGTCCGAAAAAGTTATGGCGCGGTCTTTTCGCTTGGTATTTTTTTACTTTTGTTGTGTTCTACCTCATCCACGATGCACTTTCCGCGACAAAACCAACCAATCATGTGGGTCCCCACGCCCATCCACTCAAATTTTCAACAAAAGGATATATGGAATCGCTGAAGTCATGTACTGACGGTGCGATCATACCAGCACTAATGCACCGGATCCCATCAGAACTCCGCAGCTTAAGTTTGCTTGGGCGAGTAGTATAGTATGGGTGACCTCCCGAAGTCCTCGTGGTTGCACCCCTTTTATTTTTTCTTTTCAATCTGAAACGAAGTCTAATATTGGAAACCCCATAACTTTTGAACCGCGGTGGAACTACGACGCCACAGAACCATTTCGAAAGCCCCAGAAACCATCTAGGTCGGTGATAGGTCGCCGCGATTTTTCGGTCAAAATTCAGCCGCCTTGACCCTCAAACGGCTGCTGAAGTTTGCGTCCGAAAAAGTTGCGATGCGGTCTTTTCGCTGGTATTTTTTTACTTTTGTTGTGTTCTACCTCATCCACGCATGCACTTTCCGCTAGACAAAACCAACCAATCATGTGGGTCCCCACGCCCATCCACTCAAATTTTCGAACAAAAGGATATATGGAATCGCGAGTCATGTAATCGACGGGTGCGATCATACCAGCACTAATGCACCGGATCCCATCAGAACTCCGCAGCTTAAGTTTGTTTGGGCGAGTAGTACTAGTATGGGTGACCTCCGGAAGTCCTCGTGGTTGCACCCCTTTTATTTTTTTTTCAATCTGAAACGAGTCTAATATTGGAAACCCCATAACTTTTGAACCGTGTGGAACTACGACGTTCACAGAACCATTTCGGAAAGCCCCAGAAACCATCTAGGTCGGTGACAGGTCGTCGCGATTTTTCGGGTCAAAATTCAGCCGCTTGACCCTCAAACGGCTGCTGAAGTTTGCGTCCGAAAAAGTTATGGCGCGGTCTTTCGCTTGGTATTTTTTTACTTTTGTTGTGTTCTACCTCATCCACGATGCACTTTCCGTAGACAAAACCAACCAATCATGTGGGTCCCCACCATCCACTCCAAATTTTCAACAAAAGGATATATGGAATCGCGAGTCATGTAATCGACGGGTGCGATCATACCAGCACTAATGCACCGGATCCCATCAGAACTCCGCAGCTAAGTTTGCTTGGGCGAGAGTAGTGCTAGTATGGGTGACCTCCCGGGAAGTCCTCGTGTTGCACCCCTTTTTATTTTTTCTTTTTCAATCTGAAACGAAGTCTAATATTGAAACCCCATAACTTTTGAACCGCGGTGGAACTACGACGCTCACAGAACCATTTCGAAAGCCCCAAAACCATCTAGGTCGGTGATAGGTCGTCGCGATTTTTCGGTCAAAATTCAGCCGCCTTGACCCTCAAACGGCTGCTGAAGTTTGCGTCCGAAAAAGTTATGGCGCGGTCTTTCGCTTGGTATTTTTTTACTTTTGTTGTGTTCTACCTCATCCACGATGCACTTTCCGTTAGACAAAAAAACCAACCAATCATGTGGGTCCCCACGCCCATCCACTCCAAATTTTCAACAAAAGGATATATGGAATCGCGAGCCATGTAATCGACGGGTGCATCATACCAGCACTAATGCACCGGATCCCATCAGAACTCCGCAGTTAAGTTTGCTTGGGCGAGAGTAGTGCTAGTATGGGTGACCTCCCGGGAAGTCCTCGTGTTGCACCCCTTTTATTTTTCTTTTCAATCTGAAACGAAGTCTAATATTGAAACCCCATAACTTTTGAACCGTATGGAACTACGACGCCACAGCAACATTTCGAAAGCCCCAGAAACCATCTAGGTCGGTGATAGGTCGCCGCGATTTTTCGGTCCAAATTCAGCCGCCTTGACCCTCAAACGGCTGCTGAAGTTTGCGTCCGAAAAAGTTATGGCGCGGTCTTTTCGCTGGTATTTTTTTTACTTTTGTTGTGTTCTACCTCATCCACGATGCACTTTCCGCTAGACCAAAACCAACCAATCATGTGGGTCCCCACGCCATCCACTCAAATTTTCGAACAAAAGGATAGATGGAATCGCGAGCCATGTACTGACGGGTGCGATCATACCAGCACTAATGCACCGGATCCCATCAGAACTCCGCAGCTTAAGTTTGTTTGGGCGAGTAGTTAGTATGGGTGACCTCCCGAAGTCCTCGTGGTTGCACCCCTTTTATTTTTCTTTTCAATCTGAAACGAAGTCTAATATTGAAACCCCATAACTTTTGAACCGTGTGGAACTACGACGCTCACAGAACCATTTCGAAAGCCCCAAAACCATCTAGGTCGGTGATAGGTCGTCGCGATTTTTGGGTCCAAATTCAGCCGCCTTGACCTCAAACGGCTGCTGAAGTTTGCGTCCGAAAAAAGTTGCTATGCGGTCTTTCGCTTGGTATTTTTTTACTTTTGTTGTGTTCTACCTCATCCACGATGCACTTCCGCTAGACAAAACCAACCAATCATGTGGGTCCCCACGCCCATCCACTCAAATTTTCGAACAAAAGGATATATGGAATCGCGAGTCATGTATCGACGGGTGCGATCATACCAGCACTAATGCACCGGATCCCATCAGAACTCCGCAGCTTAAGTTTGCTTGGGCGAGTAGTTAGTATGGGTGACCTCCCGAAGTCCTCGTGTTGCACCCCTTTTATTTTTCTTTTCAATCTGAAACGAAGTCTAATATTGGAAACCCCATAACTTTTGAACCGTGGTGGAACTACGACGCTCACAGAACCATTTCGAAAGCCCCGTAAACCATCTAGGTCGGTGACAGGTCGTCGCGATTTTTCGGTCCAAATTCAGCCGCCTTGACCCTCAAACGGCTGCTGAAGTTTGCGTCCGAAAAAGTTGCTATGCGGTCTTTCGCTTGGTATTTTTTTACTTTTGTTGTGTTCTACCTCATCCACGATGCACTTTCCGCTAGACAAAAACAACCAATCATGTGGGTCCCCACCATCCACTCCAAATTTTCAACAAAAGGATATATGGAATCGCGAGTCATGTATCGACGGTGCGATCATACCAGCACTAATGCACCGATCCCATCAGAACTCCGCAGCTAAGTTTGCTTGGGCGAGTAGTTAGTATGGGTGACCTCCGGAAGTCCTCGTGTTGCACCCCTTTTATTTTTCTTTTCAATCTGAAACGAAGTCTAATATTGGAAACCCCATAACTTTTGAACCGTGGAACTACGACGCCACAGCAACATTTCGGAAAGCCCCAGAAACCATCTAGGTCGGTGATAGGTCGTCGCGATTTTTTGGGTCCAAATTCAGCCGTCTTGACCCTCAAACGGGCTGCTGAAGTTTGCGGCCGGAAAAAAAGTTGCTATGCGGTCTTTTCGCTTGGTATTTTTTTACTTTTTGTTGTGTTCTACCTCATCCACGATGCACTTTCCGTTAGACAAAAAAACCAACCAATCATGTGGGTCCCCACGCCCATCCACTCAAATTTTCGAACAAAAGGATATATGGAATCGCGAGTCATGTACTGACGGGTGCGATCATACCAGCACTAATGCACCGGATCCCATCAGAACTCCGCAGTTAAGTTTGCTTGGGCGAGAGTAGTACTAGTATGGGTGACCTCCCGGGAAGTCCTCGTGTTGCACCCCTTTTTATTTTTTCTTTTTCAATCTGAAACGAGTCTAATATTGGAAACCCCATAACTTTTGAACCGTGGTGGAACTACGACGCTCACGTAACCATTTCGAAAGCCCCAGAAACCATCTAGGTCGGTGATAGGTCGCCGCGATTTTTCGGTCAAAATTCAGCCGCTTTGACCTCAAACGGCTGCTGAAGTTTGCGTCCGAAAAAAGTTATGGCGCGGTCTTTTCGCTTGGTATTTTTTTACTTTTGTTGTGTTCTACTCATCCACGATGCACTTTCCGCTAGACAAAACCAACCAATCATGTGGGTCCCCACGCCCATCCACTCCAAATTTTCGAACAAAAGGATATATGGAATCGCGAGCCATGTAATCGACGGGTGCGATCATACCAGCACTAATGCACCGGATCCCATCAGAACTCCGCAGCTTAAGTTTGTTTGGGCGAGTAGTACTAGTATGGGTGACCTCCCGAAGTCCTCGTGGTTGCACCCCTTTTATTTTTTTTTCAATCTGAAACGAAGTCTAATATTGGAAACCCCATAACTTTTGAACCGTGTGGAACTACGACGCCACAGCAACATTTCGAAAGCCCCGTAAACCATCTAGGTCGGTGATAGGTCGTCGCGATTTTTCGGTCCAAATTCAGCCGTCTTGACCCTCAAACGGCTGCTGAAGTTTGCGTCCGAAAAAAGTTATGGCGCGGTCTTTTCGCTTGGTATTTTTTTACTTTTGTTGTGTTCTACCTCATCCACGATGCACTTTCCGCTAGACAAAACCAACCAATCATGTGGGTCCCCACGCCATCCACTCAAATTTTCGAACAAAAGGATATATGGAATCGCGAGCCATGTACTGACGGTGCGATCATACCAGCACTAATGCACCGGATCCCATCAGAACTCGCAGCTTAAGTTTGCTTGGGCGAGTAGTACTAGTATGGGTGACCTCCGGAAGTCCTCGTGTTGCACCCCTTTTATTTTTCTTTTCAATCTGAAACGAGTCTAATATTGGAAACCCCATAACTTTTGAACCGTGATGGAAATACGACCACAGCAACATTTCGAAAGCCCCGAAACCATCTAGGTCGGTGATAGGTCGTCGCGATTTTTCGGTCAAAATTCAGCCGCCTTGACCCTCAAACGGCTGCTGAAGTTTGCGTCCGAAAAAAGTTATGGCGCGGTCTTTTCGCTGGTATTTTTTTACTTTTTGTTGTGTTCTACCTCATCCACGATGCACTTTCCGTTAGACAAAAAAACCAACCAATCATGTGGGTCCCCACGCCCATCCACTCCAAATTTTCGAACAAAAGGATATATGGAATCGCGAGCCATGTACTGACGGGTGCGATCATACCAGCACTAATGCACCGGATCCCATCAGAACTCCGCAGCTAAGTTTGCTTGGGTGAGAGTAGTACTAGATGGGTGACCTCCTGAAGTCCTCGTGTTGCACCCCTTTTATTTTTCTTTTCAATCTGAAACGAAGCCCAATATTGGAAACCCCATAACTTTTGAACCGTGGTGGAACTACGACGCTCACGTAACCATTTCGAAAGCCCCGTAAACCATCTAGGTCGGTGATAGGTCGTCGCATTTTTCGGTCCAAATTCAGCCGCTTTGACCCTCAAACGGCTGCTGAAGTTTGCGTCCGAAAAAAGTTGCTATGCGGTCTTTTCGCTGGTATTTTTTTTTACTTTTGTTGTGTTCTACCTCATCCACGATGCACTTTCCGCGACAAAACCAACCAATCATGTGGGTCCCTACCATCCACTCCAAATTTTCAACAAAAGGATATGGAATCGCGAAGTCATGTACTGACGGTGCGATCATACCAGCACTAATGCACCGGATCCCATCAGAACTCGCAGTTAAGTTTGTTTGGGCGAGAGTAGTGCTAGTATGGGTGACCTCCCGGGAAGTCCTCGTGTTGCACCCCTTTTAATTTTTTCTTTTCAATCTGAAACGAGTCTAATATTGGAAACCCCATAACTTTTGAACCGTATGGAAATACGACGCCCACAGCAACATTTCGAAAGCCCCGAAACCATCTAGGTCGGTGATAGGTCGCCGCGATTTTTCGGTCCAAATTCAGCCGCTTGACCCTCAAACGGCTGCTGAAGTTTGCGTCCGAAAAAAGTTATGGCGCGGTCTTTTCGCTTGGTATTTTTTTACTTTTGTTGTGTTCTACCTCATCCACGATGCACTTTCCGCTAGACAAAACCAACCAATCATGTGGGTCCCCACCATCCACTCCAAATTTTCAACAAAAGGATATATGGAATCGCGAGTCATGTAATCGACGGGTGCGATCATACCAGCACTAATGCACCGGATCCCATCAGAACTCCGCAGTTAAGTTTGCTTGGGCGAGTAGTGCTAGTATGGGTGACCTCCTGAAGTCCTCGTGGTTGCACCCCTTTTATTTTTCTTTTCAATCAAACGAAGTCTAATATTGGAAACCCCATAACTTTTGAACCGTGGAACTACGACGCTCACAGAACCATTTCGAAAGCCCCAGAAACCATCTAGGTCGGTGACAGGTCGCCGCGATTTTTCGGTCAAAATTCAGCCGCCTTGACCTCAAACGGCTGCTGAAGTTTGCGTCCAAAAAGTTGCTATGCGGTCTTTTCGCTTGGTATTTTTTTACTTTTGTTGTGTTCTACCTCATCCACGATGCACTTTCCGCTAGACAAAACCAACCAATCATGTGGGTCCCCACCATCCACTCAAATTTTCAACAAAAGGATATATGGAATCGCGAAGTCATGTAATCGACGGGTGCGATCATACCAGCACTAATGCACCGGATCCCATCAGAACTCCGCAGTTAAGTTTGCTTGGGCGAGAGTAGTACTAGTATGGGTGACCTCCCGGGAAGTCCTCGTGGTTGCACCCCTTTTATTTTTTTTTCAATCTGAAACGAAGTCTAATATTGGAAACCCCATAACTTTTGAACCGTGGAACTACGACGCCACAGAACCATTTCGAAAGCCCCAGAAACCATCTAGGTCGGTGATAGGTCGTCGCGATTTTTCGGTCAAAATTCAGCCGCCTTGACCTCAAACGGCTGCTGAAGTTTGCGTCCGAAAAAAGTTATGGCGCGGTCTTTTCGCTTGGTATTTTTTTTACTTTTGTTGTGTTCTACCTCATCCACGATGCACTTTCCGCTAGACAAAACCAACCAATCATGTGGGTCCCCACGCCATCCACTCAAATTTTCAACAAAAGGATATATGGAATCGCGAGTCATGTACTGACGGTGCGATCATACCAGCACTAATGCACCGGATCCCATCAGAACTCTGCAGTTAAGTTTGCTTGGGCGAGTAGTGCTAGTATGGGTGACCTCCCGAAGTCCTCGGTTGCACCCCTTTTATTTTTCTTTTCAATCTGAAACGAAGTCTAATATTGGAAACCCCATAACTTTTGAACCGTGGTGGAACTACGACGCCACAGCAACATTTCGAAAGCCCCAAAACCATCTAGGTCGGTGATAGGTCGTCAGCGATTTTTCGGTCCAAATTCAGCCGCCTTGACCCTCAAACGGCTGCTGAAGTTTGCGTCCGAAAAAAGTTATGGCGCGGTCTTTTCGCTTGGTATTTTTTTTTTTTACTTTTTGTTGTGTTCTACCTCATCCACGATGCACTTTCCGTTAGACAAAAAAACCAACCAATCATGTGGGTCCCTACACCCATCCACTCCAAATTTTCAACAAAAGGATATATGGAATCGCGAGCCATGTACTGACGGTGCGATCATACCAGCACTAATGCACCGATCCCATCAGAACTCCGCAGCTAAGTTTGCTTGGGCGAGTAGTATAGTATGGGTGACCTCCTGAAGTCCTCGTGGTTGCACCCCTTTTATTTTTCTTTTCAATCTGAAACGAAGCCCAATATTGGAAACCCCATAACTTTTGAACCGTGGAACTACGACGCTCACGTAACCATTTCGAAAGCCCCAGAAACCATCTAGGTCGGTGACAGGTCGCCGCGATTTTTCGGTCAAAATTCAGCCGCCTTGACCCTCAAACGGCTGCTGAAGTTTGCGTCCAAAAAGTTGCTGGCGCGGTCTTTTCGCTGGTATTTTTTTACTTTTGTTGTGTTCTACCTCATCCACGATGCACTTTCCGCTAGACAAAACCAACCAATCATGTGGGTCCCCACCATCCACTCCAAATTTTCAACAAAAGGATATATGGAATCGCGAAGTCATGTACTGACGGTGCGATCATACCAGCACTAATGCACCGGATCCCATCAGAACTCCGCAGTTAAGTTTGCTTGGGCGAGTAGTACTAGTATGGGTGACCTCCCGAAGTCCTCGTGTTGCACCCCTTTTATTTTTCTTTTCAATCTGAAACGAAGTCTAATATTGGAAACCCCATAACTTTTGAACCGATGGAAATACGACGCCCACAGCAACATTTCGAAAGCCCCAGAAACCATCTAGGTCGGTGATAGGTCGTCGCGATTTTTCGGTCCAAATTCAGCCGCCTTGACCTCAAACGGCTGCTGAAGTTTGCGTCCGAAAAAAGTTGCGATGCGGTCTTTTCGCTTGGTATTTTTTTTACTTTTGTTGTGTTCTACCTCATCCACGATGCACTTTCCGCTAGACCAAAACCAACCAATCATGTGGGTCCCTACACCCATCCACTCAAATTTTCGAACAAAAGGATAGATGGAATCGCGAGCCATGTAATCGACGGTGCATCATACCAGCACTAATGCACCGGATCCCATCAGAACTCCGCAGTTAAGTTTGCTTGGGCGAGTAGTGCTAGTATGGGTGACCTCCCGAAGTCCTCGTGGTTGCACCCCTTTTATTTTTCTTTTCAATCTGAAACGAAGTCTAATATTGGAAACCCCATAACTTTTGAACCGTGGTGGAACTACGACGCTCACAGAACCATTTCGAAAGCCCCAAAACCATCTAGGTCGGTGATAGGTCGTCGCGATTTTTCGGTCCAAATTCAGCCGCTTTGACCTCAAACGGCTGCTGAAGTTTGCGTCCGAAAAAAGTTGCTATGCGGTCTTTTCGCTTGGTATTTTTTTTACTTTTGTTGTGTTCTACCTCATCCACGATGCACTTTCCGCTAGACCAAAACCAACCAATCATGTGGGTCCCTACCATCCACTCCAAATTTTCGAACAAAAGGATATATGGAATCGCGAAGTCATGTAATCGACGGGTGCGATCATACCAGCACTAATGCACCGGATCCCATCAGAACTCGCAGCTAAGTTTGCTTGGGCGAGTAGTGCTAGTATGGGTGACCTCCCGGAAGTCCTCGTTGCACCCCTTTTATTTTTCTTTTCAATCTGAAACGAAGTCAATATTGGAAACCCCATAACTTTTGAACCGGTGGAACTACGACGCTCACAGCAACATTTCGAAAGCCCCAAAACCATCTAGGTCGGTGATAGGTCGTCGCATTTTTCGGTCAAAATTCAGCCGCCTTGACCTCAAACGGCTGCTGAAGTTTGCGTCCAAAAAAGTTATGGCGCGGTCTTTCGCTGGTATTTTTTTTTACTTTTGTTGTGTTCTACCTCATCCACGATGCACTTTCCGCTAGACAAAACCAACCAATCATGTGGGTCCCCACGCCATCCACTCAAATTTTCAACAAAAGGATATATGGAATCGCGAGTCATGTAATCGACGGGTGCATCATACCAGCACTAATGCACCGGATCCCATCAGAACTCCGCAGTTAAGTTTGCTTGGGCGAGTAGTACTAGTATGGGTGACCTCCCGAAGTCCTCGTGTTGCACCCCTTTTATTTTTCTTTTCAATCAAACGAAGTCTAATATTGGAAACCCCATAACTTTTGAACCGTGGAACTACGACGCTCACGTAACCATTTCGAAAGCCCCAGAAACCATCTAGGTCGGTGACAGGTCGTCAGCGATTTTTCGGTCAAAATTCAGCCGCCTTGACCTCAAACGGCTGCTGAAGTTTGCGTCCGAAAAAAGTTGCTATGCGGTCTTTTCGCTTGGTATTTTTTTTTTTTACTTTTTGTTGTGTTCTACCTCATCCACGATGCACTTTCCGTTAGACAAAAAAACCAACCAATCATGTGGGTCCCCACGCCCATCCACTCCAAATTTTCGAACAAAAGGATATATGGAATCGCTGAAGTCATGTAATCGACGGTGCGATCATACCAGCACTAATGCACCGGATCCCATCAGAACTCCGCAGTTAAGTTTGCTTGGGTGAGAGTAGTACTAGTATGGGTGACCTCCCGAAGTCCTCGTGGTTGCACCCCTTTTATTTTTCTTTTCAATCTGAAACGAAGTCTAATATTGAAACCCCATAACTTTTGAACCGTGGAACTACGACGCCACAGCAACATTTCGAAAGCCCCGAAACCATCTAGGTCGGTGACAGGTCGTCAGCGATTTTTCGGTCAAAATTCAGCCGCCTTGACCTCAAACGGCTGCTGAAGTTTGCGTCCGAAAAAAGTTGCTATGCGGTCTTTTCGCTTGGTATTTTTTTTACTTTTGTTGTGTTCTACCTCATCCACGATGCACTTTCCGCTAGACAAAACCAACCAATCATGTGGGTCCCCACCATCCACTCAAATTTTGAACAAAAGGATATATGGAATCGCGAGCCATGTAATCGACGGTGCGATCATACCAGCACTAATGCACCGGATCCCATCAGAACTCCGCAGCTTAAGTTTGTTTGGGCGAGTAGTACTAGTATGGGTGACCTCCCGAAGTCCTCGTGTTGCACCTCTTTTATTTTTCTTTTCAATCTGAAACGAAGTCTAATATTGAAACCCCATAACTTTTGAACCGTATGGAAATACGACGCCACAGCAACATTTCGAAAGCCCCGAAACCATCTAGGTCGGTGATAGGTCGCCGCGATTTTTCGGTCCAAATTCAGCCGCCTTGACCTCAAACGGCTGCTGAAGTTTGCGTCCGAAAAAAGTTGCTATGCGGTCTTTTCGCTGGTATTTTTTTTACTTTTGTTGTGTTCTACCTCATCCACGATGCACTTTCCGCTAGACAAAAACAACCAATCATGTGGGTCCCCACGCCATCCACTCAAATTTTCAACAAAAGGATATATGGAATCGCGAGCCATGTACTGACGGTGCGATCATACCAGCACTAATGCACCGGATCCCATCAGAACTCCGCAGCTTAAGTTTGTTTGGGCGAGTAGTGCTAGTATGGGTGACCTCCGGAAGTCCTCGGTTGCACCCCTTTTATTTTTCTTTTCAATCTGAAACGAAGTCTAATATTGGAAACCCCATAACTTTTGAACCGCGGTGGAACTACGACGCTCACGTAACCATTTCGAAAGCCCCAGAAACCATCTAGGTCGGTGACAGGTCGCCGCGATTTTTCGGTCAAAATTCAGCCGCCTTGACCTCAAACGGGCTGAAGTTTGCGTCCGAAAAAAGTTGCTATGCGGTCTTTTCGCTGGTATTTTTTTTACTTTTGTTGTGTTCTACCTCATCCACGATGCACTTTCCGCTAGACAAAACCAACCAATCATGTGGGTCCCCACGCCATCCACTCCAAATTTTCAACAAAAGGATATATGGAATCGCTGAAGTCATGTACTGACGGTGCGATCATACCAGCACTAATGCACCGGATCCCATCAGAACTCTGCAGCTAAGTTTGTTTGGGCGAGAGTAGTACTAGTATGGGTGACCTCCTGAAGTCCTCGTGGTTGCACCCCTTTTATTTTTCTTTTCAATCTGAAACGAAGTCTAATATTGGAAACCCCATAACTTTTGAACCGGTGGAACTACGACGCCACAGCAACATTTCGAAAGCCCCAGAAACCATCTAGGTCGGTGACAGGTCGTCGCGATTTTTGGGTCCAAATTCAGCCGCCTTGACCCTCAAACGGCTGCTGAAGTTTGCGTCCGAAAAAAGTTATGGCGCGGTCTTTTCGCTTGGTATTTTTTTTTTTTTTTTTTTTTTCAATCTGAAACGAAGTCCAATATTGGAAACCCCATAACTTTTGAACCGTGGAACTACGACGCTCACAGAACCATTTCGAAAGCCCCAAAACCATCTAGGTCGGTGATAGGTCGCCGCGATTTTTCGGTCCAAATTCAGCCGCCTGACCTCAAACGGCTGCTGAAGTTTGCGTCCGAAAAAAGTTGCTATGCGGTCTTTTCGCTGGTATTTTTTACTTTTGTTGTGTTCTACCTCATCCACGATGCACTTCCGCTAGACAAAACCAACCAATCATGTGGGTCCCTACCATCCACTCCAAATTTTCAACAAAAGGATATATGGAATCGCGAGTCATGTACTGACGGTGCGATCATACCAGCACTAATGCACGGATCCCATCAGAACTCCGCAGTTAAGTTTGTTTGGGCGAGTAGTGCTAGTATGGGTGACCTCCGAAGTCCTCGTGTTGCACCCCTTTTATTTTTCTTTTCAATCTGAAACGAAGTCTAATATTGGAAACCCCATAACTTTTGAACCGTATGGAACTACGACGCTCACGTAACCATTTCGAAAGCCCCGAAACCATCTAGGTCGGTGACAGGTCGTCGCGATTTTTCGGTCAAAATTCAGCCGCCTTGACCTCAAACGGCTGCTGAAGTTTGCGTCCGAAAAAAGTTATGGCGCGTCTTTTCGCTGGTATTTTTTTTACTTTTGTTGTGTTCTACCTCATCCACGATGCACTCTTCCGCTAGACAAAAACAACCAATCATGTGGGTCCCCACCATCCACTCCAAATTTTCGAACAAAAGGATATATGGAATCGCTGAAGTCATGTACTGACGGTGCGATCATACCAGCACTAATGCACCGGATCCCATCAGAACTCTGCAGTTAAGTTTGCTTGGGTGAGAGTAGTACTAGTATGGGTGACCTCCCGAAGTCCTCGTGTTGCACCCCTTTTATTTTTCTTTTCAATCTGAAACGAAGTCTAATATTGGAAACCCCATAACTTTTGAACCGTGTGGAACTACGACGCCACAGCAACATTTCGAAAGCCCCGAAACCATCTAGGTCGGTGATAGGTCGCCGCGATTTTTCGGTCCAAATTCAGCCGCCTTGACCCTCAAACGGCTGCTGAAGTTTGCGTCCGAAAAAAGTTATGGCGCGTCTTTTCGCTGGTATTTTTTTTACTTTTGTTGTGTTCTACCTCATCCACGATGCACTTTCCGCTAGACAAAACCAACCAATCATGTGGGTCCCCACGCCCATCCACCAAATTTTCAACAAAAGGATATATGGAATCGCGAGTCATGTACTGACGGTGCGATCATACCAGCACTAATGCACCGGATCCCATCAGAACTCCGCAGCTTAAGTTTGTTTGGGCGAGAGTAGTGCTAGTATGGGTGACCTCCCGAAGTCCTCGTTGCACCCCTTTTATTTTTCTTTTCAATCTGAAACGAAGTCTAATATTGAAACCCCATAACTTTTGAACCGTGGAACTACGACGCTCACAGAACCATTTCGAAAGCCCCGTAAACCATCTAGGTCGGTGACAGGTCGTCGCATTTTTCGGTCAAAATTCAGCCGCTTTGACCCTCAAACGGCTGCTGAAGTTTGCGTCCGAAAAAAGTTATGGCGCGTCTTTTCGCTGGTATTTTTTACTTTTGTTGTGTTCTACCTCATCCACGATGCACTTTCCGCTAGACAAAACCAACCAATCATGTGGGTCCCTACCATCCACTCCAAATTTTCAACAAAAGGATATATGGAATCGCGAAGTCATGTACTGACGGTGCGATCATACCAGCACTAATGCACCGGATCCCATCAGAACTCCGCAGTTAAGTTTGTTTGGGCGAGAGTAGTACTAGTATGGGTGACCTCCCGGGAAGTCCTCGTGTTGCACCCCTTTTTATTTTTTTTTTCAATCTGAAACGAAGTCTAATATTGAAACCCCATAACTTTTGAACCGATGGAAATACGACCACAGCAACATTTCGAAAGCCCCGAAACCATCTAGGTCGGTGATAGGTCGCCGCGATTTTTCGGTCCAAATTCAGCCGCCTGACCCTCAAACGGCTGCTGAAGTTTGCGTCCGAAAAAAGTTGCGATGCGGTCTTTCGCTGGTATTTTTTTACTTTTGTTGTGTTCTACCTCATCCACGATGCACTTTCCGCGACAAAACCAACCAATCATGTGGGTCCCCACGCCATCCACTCAAATTTTCGAACAAAAGGATATGGAATCGCGAGTCATGTACTGACGGTGCGATCATACCAGCACTAATGCACGGATCCCATCAGAACTCTGCAGTTAAGTTTGCTTGGGCGAGAGTAGTACTAGTATGGGTGACCTCCGAAGTCCTCGTGGTTGCACCCCTTTTATTTTTCTTTTCAATCAAACGAAGTCTAATATTGGAAACCCCATAACTTTTGAACCGTATGGAACTACGACGCTCACGTAACCATTTCGAAAGCCCCAGAAACCATCTAGGTCGGTGACAGGTCGCCGCGATTTTTCGGTCCAAATTCAGCCGCCTTGACCTCAAACGGCTGCTGAAGTTTGCGTCCGAAAAAAGTTGCGATGCGGTCTTTCGCTGGTATTTTTTACTTTTGTTGTGTTCTACCTCATCCACGATGCACTTTCCGCGACAAAACCAACCAATCATGTGGGTCCCCACGCCCATCCACTCAAATTTTCAACAAAAGGATATGGAATCGCGAAGTCATGTAATCGACGGGTGCGATCATACCAGCACTAATGCACGGATCCCATCAGAACTCGCAGCTAAGTTTGTTTGGGCGAGAGTAGTACTAGGATGGGTGACCTCCGGAAGTCCTCGTTGCACCCCTTTTTATTTTTCTTTTCAATCTGAAACGAAGCCCAATATTGGAAACCCCATAACTTTTGAACCGCGGTGGAACTACGACGCTCACGTAACCATTTCGAAAGCCCCAAAACCATCTAGGTCGGTGACAGGTCGTCGCATTTTTCGGTCCAAATTCAGCCGCCTTGACCTCAAACGGCTGCTGAAGTTTGCGTCCGAAAAAAGTTATGGCGCGGTCTTTCGCTTGGTATTTTTTTTACTTTTGTTGTGTTCTACCTCATCCACGATGCACTTTCCGCTAGACAAAACCAACCAATCATGTGGGTCCCCACCATCCACTCAAATTTTCAACAAAAGGATATATGGAATCGCGAGTCATGTACTGACGGGTGCGATCATACCAGCACTAATGCACCGGATCCCATCAGAACTCCGCAGTTAAGTTTGCTTGGGCGAGAGTAGTGCTAGTATGGGTGACCTCCCGGGAAGTCCTCGTGTTGCACCCCTTTTATTTTTCTTTTCAATCTGAAACGAAGTCTAATATTGGAAACCCCATAACTTTTGAACCGTGGAACTACGACGCTCACAGAACCATTTCGAAAGCCCCAAAACCATCTAGGTCGGTGACAGGTCGCCGCGATTTTTCGGTCAAAATTCAGCCGCCTTGACCTCAAACGGCTGCTGAAGTTTGCGTCCGAAAAAAGTTATGGCGCGGTCTTTCGCTTGGTATTTTTTTTACTTTTGTTGTGTTCTACCTCATCCACGATGCACTTTCCGCTAGACAAAACCAACCAATCATGTGGGTCCCCACCATCCACTCCAAATTTTCAACAAAAGGATATATGGAATCGCGAGTCATGTAATCGACGGTGCGATCATACCAGCACTAATGCACCGGATCCCATCAGAACTCCGCAGTTAAGTTTGCTTGGGCGAGTAGTTAGTATGGGTGACCTCCCGAAGTCCTCGTTGCACCCCTTTTATTTTTCTTTTCAATCTGAAACGAAGTCTAATATTGAAACCCCATAACTTTTGAACCGTGGAACTACGACGCCACAGAACCATTTCGAAAGCCCCAGAAACCATCTAGGTCGGTGACAGGTCGCCGCGATTTTTCGGTCAAAATTCAGCCGCCTTGACCTCAAACGGCTGCTGAAGTTTGCGTCCGAAAAAAGTTGCGAGCGCGGTCTTTTCGCTTGGTATTTTTTACTTTTTGTTGTGTTCTACCTCATCCACGATGCACTTTCCGTTAGACAAAAAAACCAACCAATCATGTGGGTCCCCACGCCCATCCACTCCAAATTTTCGAACAAAAGGATATATGGAATCGCGAGTCATGTACTGACGGTGCGATCATACCAGCACTAATGCACCGATCCCATCAGAACTCCGCAGCTTAAGTTTGCTTGGGTGAGAGTAGTACTAGTATGGGTGACCTCCGGAAGTCCTCGTTGCACCCCTTTTATTTTTCTTTTCAATCTGAAACGAGTCTAATATTGGAAACCCCATAACTTTTGAACCGGTGGAACTACGACGCTCACGTAACCATTTCGAAAGCCCCAGAAACCATCTAGGTCGGTGACAGGTCGCCGCATTTTTCGGTCAAAATTCAGCCGTCTTGACCCTCAAACGGGCTGCTGAAGTTTGCGGCCGAAAAAAGTTGCGATGCGGTCTTTTCGCTTGGTATTTTTTTTTTTACTTTTTGTTGTGTTCTACCTCATCCACGATGCACTTTCCGTTAGACAAAACCAACCAATCATGTGGGTCCCCACCATCCACTCCAAATTTTCAACAAAAGGATATATGGAATCGCGAGTCATGTACTGACGGTGCGATCATACCAGCACTAATGCACCGGATCCCATCAGAACTCTGCAGCTAAGTTTGTTTGGGCGAGTAGTATAGTATGGGTGACCTCCGGAAGTCCTCGTGTTGCACCCCTTTTATTTTTCTTTTCAATCTGAAACGAAGTCTAATATTGGAAACCCCATAACTTTTGAACCGTGGAACTACGACGCCCACAGCAACATTTCGAAAGCCCCAAAACCATCTAGGTCGGTGATAGGTCGTCAGCGATTTTTCGGTCCAAATTCAGCCGTCTTGACCCTCAAACGGCTGCTGAAGTTTGCGTCCGAAAAAAGTTATGGCGCGGTCTTTTCGCTTGGTATTTTTTTTTACTTTTGTTGTGTTCTACCTCATCCACGATGCACTTTCCGCTAGACAAAACCAACCAATCATGTGGGTCCCTACGCCCATCCACTCCAAATTTTCAACAAAAGGATATATGGAATCGCGAGCCATGTACTGACGGTGCGATCATACCAGCACTAATGCACCGGATCCCATCAGAACTCCGCAGTTAAGTTTGTTTGGGCGAGTAGTACTAGTATGGGTGACCTCCGGAAGTCCTCGTGTTGCACCCCTTTTATTTTTCTTTTCAATCTGAAACGAAGTCTAATATTGGAAACCCCATAACTTTTGAACCGTGGAACTACGACGCTCACGTAACCATTTCGAAAGCCCCGAAACCATCTAGGTCGGTGATAGGTCGTCGCATTTTTCGGTCAAAATTCAGCCGCTTGACCCTCAAACGGCTGCTGAAGTTTGCGTCCGAAAAAAGTTGCGAGCGCGGTCTTTTCGCTTGGTATTTTTTTACTTTTGTTGTGTTCTACCTCATCCACGATGCACTTTCCGCTAGACCAAAACCAACCAATCATGTGGGTCCCCACCATCCACTCCAAATTTTCGAACAAAAGGATATATGGAATCGCGAAGTCATGTACTGACGGTGCGATCATACCAGCACTAATGCACCGGATCCCATCAGAACTCCGCAGCTTAAGTTTGTTTGGGCGAGTAGTATAGTATGGGTGACCTCCCGAAGTCCTCGTGTTGCACCCCTTTTTTTTTTTTTTCAATCTGAAACGAAGTCTAATATTGGAAACCCCATAACTTTTGAACCGTATGGAAATACGACCACAGCAACATTTCGAAAGCCCCAGAAACCATCTAGGTCGGTGATAGGTCGTCGCGATTTTTGGGTCCAAATTCAGCCGCTTGACCCTCAAACGGCTGCTGAAGTTTGCGTCCGAAAAAAGTTATGGCGCGTCTTTCGCTGGTATTTTTTTTTACTTTTGTTGTGTTCTACCTCATCCACGATGCACTTTCCGCTAGACAAAACCAACCAATCATGTGGGTCCCCACGCCATCCACTCCAAATTTTCGAACAAAAGGATATATGGAATCGCGAGTCATGTAATCGACGGGTGCGATCATACCAGCACTAATGCACCGGATCCCATCAGAACTCCGCAGCTAAGTTTGCTTGGGCGAGTAGTGCTAGTATGGGTGACCTCCGAAGTCCTCGTGGTTGCACCCCTTTTATTTTTCTTTTCAATCTGAAACGAAGTCTAATATTGAAACCCCATAACTTTTGAACCGTGGTGGAACTACGACGCTCACAGAACCATTTCGAAAGCCCCAGAAACCATCTAGGTCGGTGACAGGTCGTCCGCGATTTTTCGGTCAAAATTCAGCCGCCTTGACCTCAAACGGCTGCTGAAGTTTGCGTCCGAAAAAGTTGCGGCGCGGTCTTTTCGCTTGGTATTTTTTTACTTTTGTTGTGTTCTACCTCATCCACGCATGCACTTCCGCTAGACAAAACCAACCAATCATGTGGGTCCCCACGCCCATCCACTCAAATTTTCAACAAAAGGATATATGGAATCGCGAAGTCATGTATCGACGGTGCGATCATACCAGCACTAATGCACCGGATCCCATCAGAACTCCGCAGCTTAAGTTTGCTTGGGCGAGTAGTACTAGTATGGGTGACCTCCGGAAGTCCTCGTGTTGCACCCCTTTTATTTTTCTTTTCAATCTGAAACGAAGTCTAATATTGGAAACCCCATAACTTTTGAACCGGTGGAACTACGACGCTCACAGAACCATTTCGAAAGCCCCAGAAACCATCTAGGTCGGTGACAGGTCGTCCGCGATTTTTCGGTCCAAATTCAGCCGCCTTGACCTCAAACGGCTGCTGAAGTTTGCGTCCGAAAAAGTTGCGATGCGGTCTTTTCGCTGGTATTTTTTTACTTTTGTTGTGTTCTACCTCATCCACGATGCACTTTCCGCTAGACAAAACCAACCAATCATGTGGGTCCCCACGCCATCCACTCCAAATTTTCAACAAAAGGATATATGGAATCGCTGAAGTCATGTATCGACGGGTGCGATCATACCAGCACTAATGCACCGGATCCCATCAGAACTCCGCAGCTTAAGTTTGTTTGGGCGAGTAGTATAGTATGGGTGACCTCCCGAAGTCCTCGTTGCACCCCTTTTATTTTTCTTTTCAATCTGAAACGAAGTCTAATATTGAAACCCCATAACTTTTGAACCGTATGGAACTACGACGCCACAGCAACATTTCGAAAGCCCCAGAAACCATCTAGGTCGGTGATAGGTCGTCGCGATTTTTGGGTCCAAATTCAGCCGCCTTGACCCTCAAACGGCTGCTGAAGTTTGCGTCCGAAAAAGTTGCGATGCGGTCTTTTCGCTGGTATTTTTTTACTTTTGTTGTGTTCTACCTCATCCACGATGCACTTTCCGCTAGACAAAACCAACCAATCATGTGGGTCCCCACGCCCATCCACTCCAAATTTTCAACAAAAGGATATATGGAATCGCGAGCCATGTAATCGACGGGTGCGATCATACCAGCACTAATGCACCGGATCCCATCAGAACTCCGCAGCTTAAGTTTGTTTGGGCGAGAGTAGTGCTAGTATGGGTGACCTCCCGAAGTCCTCGTGTTGCACCCCTTTTATTTTTCTTTTCAATCTGAAACGAAGTCTAATATTGGAAACCCCATAACTTTTGAACCGTGGAACTACGACGCTCACAGAACCATTTCGAAAGCCCCAGAAACCATCTAGGTCGGTGACAGGTCGTCGCATTTTTCGGTCCAAATTCAGCCGCCTGACCCTCAAACGGCTGCTGAAGTTTGCGTCCGAAAAAAGTTATGGCGCGGTCTTTCGCTGGTATTTTTTTACTTTTGTTGTGTTCTACCTCATCCACGATGCACTTTCCGTTAGACAAAAAAACCAACCAATCATGTGGGTCCCCACGCCCATCCACTCCAAATTTTCGAACAAAAGGATATATGGAATCGCGAGCCATGTACTGACGGGTGCGATCATACCAGCACTAATGCACCGGATCCCATCAGAACTCCGCAGCTTAAGTTTGCTTGGGCGAGTAGTACTAGTATGGGTGACCTCCCGAAGTCCTCGTGTTGCACCCCTTTTATTTTTCTTTTCAATCTGAAACGAAGTCTAATATTGGAAACCCCATAACTTTTGAACCGCGGTGGAACTACGACGCTCACAGAACCATTTCGAAAGCCCCGTAAACCATCTAGGTCGGTGACAGGTCGTCGCGATTTTTCGGTCAAAATTCAGCCGCCTTGACCTCAAACGGCTGCTGAAGTTTGCGTCCGAAAAAAGTTATGGCGCGGTCTTTTCGCTTGGTATTTTTTTTACTTTTTGTTGTGTTCTACCTCATCCACGATGCACTTTCCGTTAGACAAAAAAACCAACCAATCATGTGGGTCCCCACGCCCATCCACTCCAAATTTTCGAACAAAAGGATATATGGAATCGCGAAGTCATGTAATCGACGGGTGCGATCATACCAGCACTAATGCACCGGATCCCATCAGAACTCCGCAGCTTAAGTTTGTTTGGGCGAGTAGTGCTAGTATGGGTGACCTCCTGAAGTCCTCGTGGTTGCACCCCTTTTTATTTTTTCTTTTTCAATCTGAAACGAGTCTAATATTGGAAACCCCATAACTTTTGAACCGTATGGAACTACGACGCCCACAGCAACATTTCGGAAAGCCCCAGAAACCATCTAGGTCGGTGATAGGTCGTCGCGATTTTTCGGTCCAAATTCAGCCGCCTTGACCTCAAACGGCTGCTGAAGTTTGCGTCCGAAAAAGTTATGGCGCGGTCTTTTCGCTGGTATTTTTTTTTTACTTTTTGTTGTGTTCTACCTCATCCACGATGCACTTTCCGTTAGACAAAAAAACCAACCAATCATGTGGGTCCCCACGCCCATCCACTCCAAATTTTCGAACAAAAGGATATATGGAATCGCGAAGTCATGTAATCGACGGGTGCATCATACCAGCACTAATGCACCGGATCCCATCAGAACTCCGCAGTTAAGTTTGCTTGGGCGAGTAGTATAGTATGGGTGACCTCCCGGGAAGTCCTCGTGTTGCACCCCTTTTTATTTTTTCTTTTTCAATCTGAAACGAGTCTAATATTGGAAACCCCATAACTTTTGAACCGTGTGGAACTACGACGTTCACAGAACCATTTCGGAAAGCCCCAGAAACCATCTAGGTCGGTGACAGGTCGTCGCATTTTTCGGTCAAAATTCAGCCGCTTGACCCTCAAACGGCTGCTGAAGTTTGCGTCCGAAAAAGTTATGGCGCGGTCTTTTCGCTTGGTATTTTTTTTTTTTTTTTTTTTTTTTACTTTTGTTGTGTTCTACCTCATCCACGATGCACTTCCGCTAGACAAAACCAACCAATCATGTGGGTCCCCACCATCCACTCAAATTTTCGAACAAAAGGATATGGAATCGCGAGTCATGTATCGACGGGTGCGATCATACCAGCACTAATGCACCGGATCCCATCAGAACTCCGCAGCTTAAGTTTGCTTGGGCGAGTAGTACTAGTATGGGTGACCTCCCGAAGTCCTCGTTGCACCCCTTTTATTTTTTCTTTTTCAATCTGAAACGAGTCTAATATTGGAAACCCCATAACTTTTGAACCGTGTGGAACTACGACGCTCACAGAACCATTTCGGAAAGCCCCAGAAACCATCTAGGTCGGTGACAGGTCGTCGCGATTTTTCGGTCAAAATTCAGCCGCTTTGACCTCAAACGGCTGCTGAAGTTTGCGTCCGAAAAAGTTATGGCGCGGTCTTTTCGCTGGTATTTTTTTTTTACTTTTGTTGTGTTCTACCTCATCCACGATGCACTTTCCGCTAGACAAAACCAACCAATCATGTGGGTCCCCACCATCCACTCAAATTTTCGAACAAAAGGATATATGGAATCGCGAGTCATGTAATCGACGGGTGCATCATACCAGCACTAATGCACCGGATCCCATCAGAACTCCGCAGTTAAGTTTGTTTGGGCGAGAGTAGTACTAGTATGGGTGACCTCCCGAAGTCCTCGTGGTTGCACCCCTTTTATTTTTTCTTTTCAATCTGAAACGAAGTCTAATATTGGAAAC
>JAAMPC010000403.1:0-29876 GCA_016771965.1 Brassica carinata | reverse complement strand
AAGCCATGTTCACTTGCTCAACTTTTCAGATCTTCCACCTTCCTAGGTTCTACATGTCAAAATCATCTCGCCTTTACTTCTTCAGCACCAAAGCAGAGAGGAAGCCCTAGCCGCCTCGTTCAACTTCTCAGATCTTCCATCTTCCTCGGTGGTTTGGCTTTGCCGCTGCTGAGGGGAGATCTTTTCTTGTTGGGATAGGAGTCGTCGGTGGTCTTGGTGGTATGGATTTCCGATGGTCTGAGTGGAAACCATTCCTCACTAGATGCGTTGTTGTGCTTTTGAGCACGAGCCTTAGAGCTGAATCTTCCAGCTTTGCGATTCTGGTGTTTAGTGGTGGTGAAGCTTTGTTTTGGTTAATACTTTCCTCTCCGTTTCTCACTGAGAAAGTGTTTTGGTTTCTTCAGCAGCAGAGGAAAGATATGACTATCTTCACTAATTTAAGACATGTTTCTGGCGACAGAGTTTTCTTCACGTCAAGCTGAGCTCTACTCAAGCTGCTAGTGTAGATAAAAGCAGGGCATCCAGTTGTGAAGTAAATACTTTGGACAGTGCAGTCTCATTTGTATCTCAAGAAACCTTTGTTTGAGATAGTTTGAATGCTTGGTCGCTGTAGTATGCACAGTCAAGTAAGAATGTGATAGCTTTGAAAATTGCAGTGTTACCATTGACCAAAGATACCAATCGTACATCGCCAACAATGGTCCTCACTAGCTCCTCCCTCTAATCTCTGCAGAAGCTGTATCACTGCATACATGATCTGGAAAATGTACACCACCGGATTCCACTTATTGTGGGTGTGAACGGTTTGTCTTTGTGTACTATTGCTTGGCTCGATAGCCTCTATTTACCGGCTATATTCTTTTCATGCATATTAGTGTATTTTGAGATTTTTGTAGCAACATTATGCAACTTTTGCCTTGGTGGCTTTATAACATGGGAAATTGCATCCAGTGTTAAAAAAAAAAGGCCATGTTTACTTGCACCACAAGACTGTCGTCAATACACTTTTGACTAGACGTCAATCAGCTATTTGTTTCTATTTTCTGATTCCTATAGGAAAAAAGATTGACAATGTAAGAAGAGATCAATGATTGAATTAGTTTTATACGTGGCTCCTAGTTTGAAGGTCTTCATTGTTTTAGTTGAATGGTGAGACACTATGTCAGCTAGCTTTAGTTTTCTTTATATCAGGTTGTATGAAACAACAGTTTACGAATGAAATCAATAGGTGACAAATAAAAAAAGAGATCAAAAGAGTAGGCAAATGTATCCATTTCAAGTTAAACCGGGTCAGTTATTGTTAAATTAATTATCGGTTCAACTAAACCGAGTCCGGTCGAGGGTTTACAGAAAACCCCCAAAATACCCACTTTCTTCACCTATTCTGCGCCGTCGCTCAACGAAACCCTAAAGGCGGAGAGAGAGAGAGAGAGAAAGTCGCAGTCTTTGCGGAATCTAGCGAAGGAGAAAAGATGAGACCACCAATGGGAGGAGGCGGGTTCAGGGGGAGAGGAGGAAGAGACGGCGGCGGCGGTCGATTCGGTGGAAGAGGAGGACGATTTGGCGGCGGCGGCGGACGATTCGGTGGAGGTCGATTTGGCGGGTTCAGAGACGAAGGGCCTCCTGACGAAGTCGTGGGTTAGTTTCTATCCTTGTGTTCTGTATGAAAGTTTGAAACTTTGCAACTTTGACATTGAATGAGCTTATGAAAGTTTGTTACTTTGTGTTTGGTTACAGAGGTTGCAACTTTCGTCCATGCTTGCGAGGGAGATGCTGTGACCAAACTCTCTCAGGAGAAGATTCCTTATTTCAATGCTCCTATCTATCTACAGAACAAGACTCAGATTGGTAAAGTTGATGAAATCTTTGGCGCCATCAATGAATCTGTAAGCTCTATCTATCTGTGTTGTGTTGTGTCCAAGGAAACTAGAGGTTTGGGAGATTGATTTATGTTTTTTTTTTTTGTTTATTCTTTCAGTTGTTTTCTATCAAAATGATGGAAGGTATTGTAGCCACCTCGTATGCTCCTGGAGACAAGTTCTTCATCGACCCTTCAAAGCTTTTGCCCCTCGCTAGGTTCCTTCCTCAGCCAAAGTAAGTTAACATATTAAAACGGTAGTGAACTTGCACATTGTTAGCTTGAACATTCTAGTTGAGAGTTGTTCCATTGACTGTGTTATGTCTTTGTTCTTGTAGGGGTCAATCTGCTGGTGGCCGTGGTGGCCGAGGTGGTCGTGGAGGATTCAGAGGTAGAGGCGGTCCTCCTTCAAGAGGGCGAGGAAGTTTCAGAGGAAGAGGTCCTCCAGGAGGTGGTAGAGGATTTCCCTCACGAGGTGGTCGTGGAGGCTTCAGAGGCAGAGGAAGAGGATTCTAGTTTCTTCTCTTCCTACTCTATAAGCTTTATCTCAACTTGTAGCCCTTTATATTATCAATGAGACTTTGTTTTCCCACATTATCAACTTTGGTTTAATCAATGGAGTAGAAAAATTGCTTCTAGTTAGCTTCTCTTGGTGGAAAAGTTGAAAGATTACATTGCAATTTTAATACTGTGAAACTGAATGAACTTGCATGAAACAGAAGGATTATATGAGTTTTTGTTATTGAACTTGCATGAGTATTTTATGATCCCCAACCTCTGATAACGGTAGCTTGAGCCACACGGTTGACACCGAGGGTGAAAGCTCCCATACGGAGATCACAGGAGTGTGTTTTACACATCTCTTTCAAGTCTTTGAAGCCGCGAGTCATGTAATTTCGTAGCTCCTTGTTCACCTTTTCTTCTTCCCACATGAATCCTTGTATGTTCTGCACCCACTCGAAGTAGCTTACAGTAACTCCTCCTGAGTTTGCGTATATATCTGGGAGGATCACAACACCTTTCTTCCTCAATATCTGCAGAGAAGGATAGTACTGAGTTTGGGAAGAAGAGTAAAGAGTCAAAATCAAGAATCTACCTCGTCAGCCTCAGGATCAGTTGGATGGTTAGCACCTTCAATGATAAACTTTGCTTTAATCTCATTCGCATTCTCCCTACACACACATACTCGAGCGTTTTCAAATGAAATTCGAGAGAAAAAGGTTAACTTGTGCAGCAAGAAAATTAAAAAGACCTGTTGATGACGCCTCCTAGAGCTGCAGGGACAAGAACATCACAATCTTCAACAAGAACTGAATCAGGATCGATACAATCAGCACCATCAAACCCTTTGATTCCTCTGTTTTCTTCGGTATGCTCGAGCAAGCCAGAGATATCGATACCGTTCTTGTTCTTGATTGCTCCTGTGACATCACTCACCGCCACTATCTTCCCACCTTTTTCATTTATCAACTTTGCCGCCCAAGAACCCACATTTCCAAAACCCTAAAAAACAGAGACAGTATGAGTGTCTTGACACGCAAGCAACCTCTTTAAAAACTGAAAACTTCTCATCTGTCTAAACCTGGATGACGAATCGTTGTCCAGATATGCTCTTTCCATGTTCACTGAGTAAAGCTTCTGTTGCAAACAACACTCCTCTTCCTGTAGCAGCATCTCTCCCCAAAGATCCACCAAGATCCTGCTCAAACCGAACCGGTTTTAGAATGGTTAGGCTTCATACAAACCCAAATCTTGACTAGAACAGCCACTTACAATGGGTTTTCCTGTCACAACAGCAGGAGAGTGTCCGTGGAACTTCGAGTATTCATCAAGAATCCACGCCATTGTCTTAAAAAGGCATGTATATATTCAGACAAGAACACCAGTACAAGAAGTAGACTTTAAAGAAGATTTTTACAAAACCTGAGGACCGGTTCCCATATCAGGAGCTGGAACATCGGTATGAATCCCAATGAGATCATGGATCTTCTGTGTGAAAACTCGAGTCAAACGTTCAAGCTCTGAGATGCTAAGCTCGCTCGGGTCACAACCAATGCCTCCTTTGGCTCCACCGTAAGGTATCTTAGCCACGGCTGTTTTCCATGTCATGAGTTGAGCCAAAGCGTTTACTTCATCCGGTTCCACCTGTAAAATAACCGAAACCCGGTTTAGTTCATACCATAATCAAAGTCGCTTTGGTTTAAGTGGAAGCAAACCTCTGGATGATATCTGATGCCACCTTTCATGGGACCTCTTGCGTTGTCATGTTGGACTCTGAACCCAATGAATGATGCAAGAGTTCCATCGTCTTTCGGTATGGTGCATTCCACCTACAACAAGTGGCTATATATTAAACCGGATCTTTAACCGGATCGGTACGGAAAGAGAGGACTTACCTTGATTTCTCTGAAGGGAATGAGAAGACTTTTCTCGAGCTTTGAGTCCAAACCAAGAAGCCTAGAAGCTAGCTTGAAGTTTCTGTTGGTTGCTGCTAAAGCGTTCATGGTGTTTTTGATTTTTGGGTTTATTCTATGAGAGACTTTGATAAGAAAGCTATTGGAAAATGTGATTCTTGATACTGCAAGTGCGTTTATATGTATAGAGAGAGACGTATACACCTTGTGTTTATGTGTGTATATGTGTTTGAGTGCTTCAAAAACTAGAAGAAGAAAACTATAAATGATATTTCTTTTGGTGGAAAATAAATGAGTTTGTATAAGGAAAATGAATAACCAAATAATATGATACCCATAATTGATCCTGATTTTGAGTGGTCATAGTATCCTAGTAGGTCTTTGCTTAGTAAAGCTTTTTCACATTAAGTTACAAAACATGTAACAGTTTTTTAGATATTGCACATGTATTTCATGTGTTTAAATAAAAAAATGGAAAATTAATTTACCCAACGATTTTGAACCAAATCCGAAGATGAGTTGAGCAAAACAATTTTTTTTCATTCTCTAAATAACACGATAAAAATAGAAAAAAATGAAGATTTACATATTACATAGATGAAAGAGACAGTTAAAAGATCAATTCAACTTAAACAATGACTATTATTAATGAAAAACCAAAAATAATGACCATATTAATATCAAATATGTACCTTATGGGATCAGGTGCATTAGTGCTCGTATGAGATCTGATGCATTAGTGCTGGTAATATCAAATATGTACCAAAAATAATGACCAAAAATAATGACCATATTAATATCAAATATGTACCTTATCAAACAATGACTATTATTAATGAAAAACCAAAAATAATGACCATATTAATATCAAAAAAAAAAATATGTACCTTATTCTAGAAAGCAATGTAAAGTATTTCCACTTTCCTACTTGAATTTGATTTATAGTAATTTTAGACTCACTTTTAACCTGCCCTGTGATTTATCAAATTTTAATTATTTAAAAAGAATCATGAATGTGATGGTCTAGCTAAAGGTCCACCTAAAGAATGTATACGGAGCATTGAGCATGCCCACATGGCCACATGAATTCTACTTCATGCATAAAATTTATTGTCGTGTCGTAGCGATCATATTGTAAGATATTAATGTGATAATTCATCATTTTTTTTGGCTTCTGGTATATATTTCTGGCAATCATTTACATATTGGTGATATTCAGACCGCAATGAATCTTGCATGTCATGAGATCTTTACGTGTTATTAACTTATTCCATTCTATTAGTCCCTACATTTAAATAGCGTATACACTTTTGTGAGTAGTGATAAAAAAACGTATACACTTAGTGAGTTAGTGGCACAAAAACGTATACACTTCTTACATCTAAATAATATTTAGTATTTATTGTAAATATTCTGCGCATATATATTCTTTTAAAAATACTCGAATCAGAATCTTTAGAGAATTAGATGAGGACACGAGAGGATGCAACAAATCAAGAAACATAAAGAATTACAAGATTCCACCATCAAAGAATCTTTTGGAAAAGAGATTCCCCCATGATTTATGCTTCCACTAATTTAATTGAATTTTCTGTGGATTTCCACCAAGATTTTCTTTCTCTTTCACTTTCCTAAAGAAGATATTAAATTTGGTTAGAACATAGACCGTAACCTAGTGTTTCTAAATTTGATCCAACCTCTATGGTCGAACAAATTAAAAATATGATAACCCAAATAAAGTTCGGTTTAGAGTGGCTAAAATGTCACGGTCCTTTTGTTAAATTGCCGGGTCCGCGACAA
Organism: Brassica carinata; assembly: GCA_016771965.1. Taxonomy (NCBI): domain Eukaryota; kingdom Viridiplantae; phylum Streptophyta; class Magnoliopsida; order Brassicales; family Brassicaceae; genus Brassica; species Brassica carinata. The sequence goes on along the minus strand of JAAMPC010000403.1, from coordinate 23,804 downwards.
GTATATGGATGCTGGATCTAACTTGATCATCGGGAGTTTTTTACGTCAAACGGCCATTCTATTACTCAGATTTGAAGTAGCCTATGTAACAAGACCAGAATAGAACAACCAATAAAATGTAACTCCCTAATGAAGGATCTAGCAGTCTTAGCTAAAAAAATCTGAAATTTGATTGCGCGCTCGTGGAACATGAGTGATGTTAAAATCCGAGAAGCATATCTGTAGCATCTCTATCCTCTCAAATTCCGTCTCAAAGCTTGGCCAAGCTTGAGGTTCCTTTAACATTGCAATCAGTTCCTTACAGTCCGTCCCAAAACTCTGACATGTTGAGTGCTGAAACATATTCTCCATCGCCCACCGCAGTGCTTCTACTTCCGAATGTAAAGCTGATTCGCGTCGAGTGAGATTTCTTATCCCCATGAGCATGAGCTGAGTGTTCCCACTACTGTCCATCATCAGGAGCTTAACGAGCTTAACAAGCTATAATAACACACATGTATATAACAAATGGCTAGGTCAAACCAGCAAAAGACAATTCCAAAAAACAAATAAAAACTTTGCATAGTATAAGCTAAACCATCAGTAATTAAATAGGCATGAATTTGAAAGTTGGGTGCCATGGAATAAGATATATTTATTAAATCAATTTGGTTAATATATTTATGGTAATGAACCTAACAAGGGAGAATAATAGTTGGGGGCTCCTTGAGAACGATCGTTCAAAATTTCAGAACGTTAGAAAAAATTTCAAGTTTTAACCCATCTAGCAAACCAGTTACCGGATCATAGAATAGCCAACTTTCTCATCCAGTAATGAGATTTCATTTTGGAAAGGAAAAGGCGACGATAAAATTATCACACACGGAAAGATATTTGAGTTCATCCAAAACAATTAAAATTACGTAAGATTTTACAATGATCTATTCACAAATCTGATTTTAACAAAAAGTTAATCCACCAAATTTATAGACAATAATCATGCACGCATGCACGCTATAAACTATTGAACTTATGAAGAAACTGGTGGGTGATGTAGACTCGAGCTGACGACCCCTTGATATGGACGGCTGAGATTCAAAGTCCATTGTAGTAACCTCCAAAAGATTCATATTTGTGTCTCTCTCTCTCTCTCTCTCTCTCTCTCTCTCTCTCTCTCTCTCTCTCTCTCTCTCTCTCTCTCTCTCTCTCTCTCTCTCTCTCTCTCTCTCTCTCTCTCTCTCTCTCTCTCTCTCTCTCTCTCTCTCTCTCTCTCTCTCTCTCTCTCTCTCTCTCTCTCTCTCTCTCTCTCTCTCTCTCTCTCTCTCTCTCTCTCTCTCTCTCTCTCTCTCTCTCTCTCTCTCTCTCTCTCTCTCTCTCTCTCTCTCTCTCTCTCTCTCTCTCTCTCTCTCTCTCTCTCTCTCTCTCTCTCTCTCTCTCTCTCTCTCTCTCTCTCTCTCTCTCTCTCTCTCTCTCTCTCTCTCTCTCTCTCTCTCTCTCTCTCTCTCTCTCTCTCTCTCTCTCTCTCTCTCTCTCTCTCTCTCTCTCTCTCTCTCTCTCTCTCTCTCTCTCTCTCTCTCTCTCTCTCTCTCTCTCTCTCTCTCTCTCTCTCTCTCTCTCTCTCTCTCTCTCTCTCTCTCTCTCTCTCTCTCTCTCTCTCTCTCTCTCTCTCTCTCTCTCTCTCTCTCTCTCTCTCTCTCTCTCTCTCTCTCTCTCTCTCTCTCTCTCTCTCTCTCTCTCTCTCTCTCTCTCTCTCTCTCTCTCTCTCTCTCTCTCTCTCTCTCTCTCTCTCTCTCTCTCTCTCTCTCTCTCTCTCTCTCTCTCTCTCTCTCTCTCTCTCTCTCTCTCTCTCTCTCTCTCTCTCTCTCTCTCTCTCTCTCTCTCTCTCTCTCTCTCTCTCTCTCTCTCTCTCTCTCTCTCTCTCTCTCTCTCTCTCTCTCTCTCTCTCTCTCTCTCTCTCTCTCTCTCTCTCTCTCTCTCTCTCTCTCTCTCTCTCTCTCTCTCTCTCTCTCTCTCTCTCTCTCTCTCTCTCTCTCTCTCTCTCTCTCTCTCTCTCTCTCTCTCTCTCTCTCTCTCTCTCTCTCTCTCTCTCTCTCTCTCTCTCTCTCTCTCTCTCTCTCTCTCTCTCTCTCTCTCTCTCTCTCTCTCTCTCTCTCTCTCTCTCTCTCTCTCTCTCTCTCTCTCTCTCTCTCTCTCTCTCTCTCTCTCTCTCTCTCTCTCTCTCTCTCTCTCTCTCTCTCTCTCTCTCTCTCTCTCTCTCTCTCTCTCTCTCTCTCTCTCTCTCTCTCTCTCTCTCTCTCTCTCTCTCTCTCTCTCTCTCTCTCTCTCTCTCTCTCTCTCTCTCTCTCTCTCTCTCTCTCTCTCTCTCTCTCTCTCTCTCTCTCTCTCTCTCTCTCTCTCTCTCTCTCTCTCTCTCTCTCTCTCTCTCTCTCTCTCTCTCTCTCTCTCTCTCTCTCTCTCTCTCTCTCTCTCTCTCTCTCTCTCTCTCTCTCTCTCTCTCTCTCTCTCTCTCTCTCTCTCTCTCTCTCTCTCTCTCTCTCTCTCTCTCTCTCTCTCTCTCTCTCTCTCTCTCTCTCTCTCTCTCTCTCTCTCTCTCTCTCTCTCTCTCTCTCTCTCTCTCTCTCTCTCTCTCTCTCTCTCTCTCTCTCTCTCTCTCTCTCTCTCTCTCTCTCTCTCTCTCTCTCTCTCTCTCTCTCTCTCTCTCTCTCTCTCTCTCTCTCTCTCTCTCTCTCTCTCTCTCTCTCTCTCTCTCTCTCTCTCTCTCTCTCTCTCTCTCTCTCTCTCTCTTCGAGGGATCCATCTCACAAGAAAACACACGAAGTTAACCCTAAACGACCCTCAAATCGATTTACAACCCTAAGTCGAAACCCCCAAATCGATTTAGAACCGTTACTCGAAAACCCCAAATCCCTTTTCAAATCCCAGAGAAAGGAACCCTAAATCGAAACCGCATGACGAATTAGAACCACAAATCGAAAACCCCCTTTTCTATTTAAAACCCTAACTCGAAACAATCGAAATCGATTTCGATTTCGATTTCCCGAGACCGCTTACGAGCCCAAAATCGATCGAAAGAAACCGTAAATCTAATCGATTCTCACCTGAGCTCGTGGAGGAGATAGTCCGCCGTGGATTAGATGGAGGAAAGCTCCGGCGTCGTCGTCGCACCAAGAATCGCCTCGGACCCGGACAAACCCTAGAACGAAGAGAAAGAAGAGAAAATGAGAAACACATCGCGAAACCCGTCTTTCGCTTGCGTCAACAAAAAAAGACGGTCCAATAACCTCCTGCCACGTCCCGTGAACCCGTCTCATACGGTATCACGTGGGCGAACCGGTTCACCAAATTTCGGGCTTTTTAAAATTTAAAATAAACATCCGGCCCTAAGAACTCGAGTCCATGATCCCCTCCTGAACCGCTAATGGGCATGCTCTTACATTTATATGAGGCTCCTAGTTTGAAGGTCTTCATTGTTTTTATTTTTTCTTATATAGTTATGATGCTTGACCAGTCCTTATAATTCCGGTGGTTGTCCGGCTTTTAGCTCCGGTGACACTTATCTCAGCTGGCTTTAGTTTTCTTTATATCAGGTTGTATGATGAAACAGTTTATGAATGAAATCAATAGGTGACAAAAAAAAAAAAAAGAGAGATCAAAAGAGTAGGCAAATGTTTCTATTGCAAGTTAAACCGGGCCGGTTATTGTTAAATTAATTATCGGTTCAACTAAACCGATTCCGGTCGAGGGTTTACAGAAAACCCCTAAATACCCACCTTCTTCACCCTTTCTTGCGCCGTCGCTCAGTTAAACCCTAAAGCCCTCTACCGAGAGAGAAACGCAGTCTTTGCGGAATCGAAGGAGAAAAGATGAGACCACCAATGGGAAGAGGCGGGTTCAGGGGTAGAGGAGGAAGAGACGGCGGCGGCGGTCGATTCGGTGGCGGTGGTGGACGATTCGGTGGCGGCGGTGGACGATTCGGTGGCGGTCGATTTGGCGGGTCTAGAGACGAAGGGCCTCCTGAAGAAGTCGTGGGTTAGTTTCTATCCTTGAGTACTGTATGAAAGTTTGAGACTTTTGCTACTTTGACATTGAATGAGGTGTTCATCAGTGATAGAGTCTTTGTTGTATAGGACTTTGAAAGTTTGTTACTTTGGTTTGGTTTCTACAGAGGTTGCAACTTTCGTCCATGCTTGTGAGGGAGATGCTGTGACCAAACTCTCTCAGGAGAAGATTCCTTATTTCAATGCTCCTATCTACCTTGAGAACAAGACTCAGATTGGCAAAGTTGATGAGATCTTTGGCGCAATCAATGAATCTGTAAGCTATCGCTATCTATCTATCTATCTATGTTGTATCCAAGGAAACTAGAGGTTTTGGAGATTGATTATGATTTTTTGGTTTCCTCTTCAGCTGTTTTCTATCAAAATGATGGAAGGTATTGTAGCCACCTCGTATGCTCCAGGAGACAAGTTCTTCATCGACCCTGGAAAGCTTTTGCCCCTCGCTAGGTTCCTTCCTCAGCCAAAGTAAGTTGCAACTCATTTAACATATTAGAAACATTAGTGAACTTACACATTGTTAACTTCAGTTGTTAGCTATGAACATTCTAGTTGAGAGTTGTTCCATTGACTGTGTTATGTCTTTGTTCTTGTAGGGGTCAGTCTGCAGGTGGCCGTGGTGGTCGTGGTGGTCGTGGAGGATTCTCTAGAGGTAGAGGTGGTCCTCCTTCAAGAGGACGAGGAGGTTTCAGAGGTAGAGGTCCTCCAGGAGGCGGTAGAGGATTTCCCTCACGAGGTGGTGGTCGTGGAGGCTTCAGAGGAAGAGGAGGAAGATTCTAGTTTTTTTCTCCTCCTTACTTATGCTTTATTTATCCAAGTTGTACCCTTTATTTTATCAAATGAGACTGTTTTCCCACATTATTAGTACTGAGTTTGAGAAGAAATTAAAGAATCAAAATCAAGAATCTACCTCCCTCAGGATCAGTTAGATGATTTAACACCTTCAATAATGAACTTTGCTTTGATCTCATTTACATTTTCCCTACACACAACCATACTCCAGCGTTTTCAGATTAAGTTCGAGAGAAAAAGGTTAACTTATCTAGCAAGTAACTAAAAAGACCTGTTGATAACACCTCCTACAGCTGCAGGGATCAGGATATCACAATCTTCAACAAGAATGCCACATTCAATTGCTTTATCATTAATGTACATCTATTAGAAATTCATCACATTCAATTGCTTCATCATCATTAATGTAAATTAATATCACCTTAAAGCCCACAGCTATATTATTAAACACCAAAAATCTTTTATATAATTTATTCTTTGTCAAATAAATTAAGATCATTATCTCAATCTATATGACCATAATCGAACATGCCACAAAAGTATGTTTCCTAACGTCAACTTTTACTCTATGCTCTATGTCATATTTCATGTTTATATTTGTCCTTTTCTTGTGTTTACACATATGCTTTGAACAGACTTCTATGAACATAAATAACTTCTGTTCGTATTAACACCAGGTACATGTCTTGGGATGTTAGCAGATGCTGAACATGTTTCTTCCATATATTCTAGTTTCTTCTCTTCCTACTCTATAACCTTTATCCAGTTTGTACCCTTTTATGTTACCAGTGACTTGTTTTCCCACATTCTAAACTCTGGTTTAATCAATGGAGTAGAAAAATTGCTTCTAATTAGCTTCTACTGATAGAAAATTTGAAAGATTACATTGCAATTTTATTACTGTGAAACCGAATGAACTTGCATGAAACAGAATGGATTATATGAGTTATTGTTATTGAACTTGCATGAGTATTTCAAGATCCCCAGCCTCTGATAACGGTAGCTTGAGCCACACGGTTGACACCAAGGGTGAAAGCTCCCATACGGAGATCACAGGAATGTGTCTTACACATCTCTTTCAAGTCTTTGAAGCCGCGAGTCATGTAGTTTTGTAGCTCCTTGTTCACCTTTTCCTCATCCCACATGAATCCTTGTATATTCTGCACACAGAGTACACACACAACTCAGAGTTTTTGATGATGTGCGTTAGGTCCTACATTGTTCGTTAGAGTGTCTTACCTGAACCCACTCGAAGTAACTGACAGTAACTCCTCCCGAGTTTGCGTATATGTCTGGGAGGATCACAACACCTTTCTTCCTTAATATCTACAGAGAAAGATACTATTGAGTCTTTGTTAGAAGAGGTAAGAGCCAAAATAAGGAACCGGAAGAACCTCATCAGCTTCAGGATCAGTTGGATGATTAGCACCTTCAATGATGAACTTTGCTTTGATCTCATTTGCATTTTCCCTACACACAACCATACTCGGAGCGTTTTCAAATGAAGTTGGAGAGAAAAAGGTGAACTTATCTAGCAAGTGACTAAAAAAGACCTGTTGATGACGCCTCCTAGAGCTGCAGGGATCAGGATATCACAATCTTCAACAAGAATCGAATCAGAATCAATAGAATCAGCACCATCAAACCCTTTGATTCCTCTGTTTTCTTCGGTATGCTCGAGTAAACCAGATATATCGATTCCATTCTTGTTCTTGATTGCTCCTGTGACATCGCTCACAGCCACTATCTTCCCACCTTTTTCATTTATCAACTTTGCCGCCCAAGAACCCACATTTCCAAAACCCTAAAAAACAGAGAGAGTATGAGTGTCTTGGCACGCAAGCAACCTCTCAGAAACTGAAAACTTCTCATCTTTCATTACCTGGATGGCAAATCGTTGTCCAGATATGCTCTTTCCATATTCATTGAGTAAAGATTCTGTTGCGAATAACACTCCTCTTCCTGTAGCAGCATCTCTTCCAAGAGATCCACCAAGATCCTGCTCAAACCGAACCGGTTTTAGAATGGGTAAGCATCATATAAACCGAACCGGCCTAAATATTAACTAGAACATCCACTTACAATGGGTTTTCCAGTCACAACAGCAGGAGAGTGACCGTGGAACTTCGAGTATTCATCAAGAATCCACGCCATTGTCTTAAAAGGACATGTATATATTCAGACAAGAACACCAGTACAAGAAGATTTTAAAGATGATGTTAACAAAACCTGAGGACCGGTTCCCATATCAGGAGCTGGAACGTCGGTATGAATCCCAATGAGATCATGGATCTTCTGTGTGAAAACTCGAGTCAAACGTTCGAGCTCTGAGATGCTTAGCTCGCTCGGGTCACAACCAATGCCTCCTTTGGCTCCACCGTAAGGTATCTTGGCCACTGCGGTCTTCCATGTCATGAGTTGAGCCAAAGCGTTTACTTCATCCGGTTCCACCTGTAAATAACCGGAATCCGGTTTAGTTCATACCAAAATCAAAGTTGATTTGATTTGAATTGAATGAGCAAACCTCTGGATGATATCTGATGCCACCTTTCATGGGACCTCTTGCGTTGTCATGTTGGACTCTGAATCCAATGAATGATGCTAGAGTTCCATCATCTTTCGGTATGGTACATTCCACCTGCAGCAATCAGTTATATTCCGGTTTAGTGATCTCTAACCGGATCTGTTATATATGGAAGAGAACAAAGGACATACCTTGATTTCTCTAAAGGGAATGAGAAGACTTTTCTCAAGCTTTGAGTCCAAACCAAGAAGCCTGGAAGCTAGCTTGAAGTTTCTGTTGGTTGCTGCTAAAGCGTTCATGGTGTTTTTGATTTTTGGGTTTATTCTGTGAGAGACTTTGATAAGAAAGCTAATGGAAAATGTGATTCTTGATATCGCAAGTGTGTTTATATATGTAGAGAGAGACGTATACACATTGTGTTTATGTGTGTATATATGTTTGAGTGCTTCATAAATTAGAAGAAGGAAACTATAAATGATATTATTTTGGTGACACATAAATGACAGTTTGTATTAGGAAAACGAATAACCAAATAATATGATACGGACATAATTGATCCTGATTTTGAGTGGGCATAGTATCCTAGTAGGTCTTTGTTTAGTAAAGTTTTTTCACATTAAGTTACAAAACATGTAACAGTTTTTAGATATTGCACATGTATTTCATGTGTTTAAATAAAAAAGGGAAAATTAATTTAACCCAACGATTTTTTAACCAAATCCGAAGATGAGCTGAGCAGAACAATTATTTTTTCTTTCTCTAAAGACCACAATAAAAATAGAAAAAAAATCAAGATTTACACACAAGATCAACATCACATAGATGAAAGAGATATTAAAAAAATCAATTCAACTTAAAATAACTATATTAATGAAAAACCAAAAATAATGACCATATTTATATCAAATATGTACCTTATTCTAGAAAGCAATGTAAAGTATTTCCACATTCCTACTTGAATTTGATTTATAGTAATTTTAGACTCACTTTTAACCTGCCCTGTGATTTATCAGATTTTAATTATTTTATAAGAATCATGAATGTGATGGTCTAGTCTAGCTAAAGGTTCACCTAAATAATATATACGGAGCATATTGAGCATGCACTAGACCACATGAATTCTACTTCATGCATAAAAATTATTGTCGTGTCGTAGAGATCATATTGTAAGATATTAATGTGATAATTTATCATACTTTTTTATTCTGGTATATATTTCTTGCAATCATTTACATAGTGAACCACTTGATAAGTCTACGATCAAGAGAGAGAGAGAGAAAGCGTTTTCTCTCTAGAGTCTCTCCCCACAACTCTTTTAACCTAGTTCACAGCCGCCTCCAAATTTCGATTCAGGTGACTGGTTCCTCCTTGGTTTCGGTCGCCACCACCTGTGCTCTGTTCTTTCAGCCTTTCCCTTAACCTCCTCTTCTTACCCTTCTCCTCCTTGTACGTGTTTCTGGATCTTCTCCGAATCTTCGGTGAACTTAAAAGATAGCTGCTTGCGTTTGCAGCTCTTCTGGAGCATTGACGAGGAGCAGGTTTTTGTCGGGGAGCTTAAGGTGCCTCCGATTTCAGTCTCAGCTTGTCAAACAGAGCAGATCTGGGTCAGATCTGATCTCGCCACAGCCGGAAAGGATGGTGAAGCGTCGCTGCCTCCTCCTTCCCTCATCGGCGCCGGCTTGTACCTGAATGATTGGCTGGTTCTGCGTTTGAAGGTCTCGTTAGAGCTTCTCCTCTCCGTTCGGAGAATCGACGGTGCTAAGGCTCACCATCGTTGAGGATCTCTGTTCCTAGACCAAATCGACGACTTCCATGTCTGCAAAGGAGTTAGCTTGGAGCCTCCCCTTCTTGCTATTTGTGACCGCTCCACTGGGTTTTGAGGACTACCCCTACGACGGTGCTACCGGCTTCAAGGCGAGCCTCCCTTCCTGTTGCAGCTCATGTTTTGAGGAGAGTCCTGTTTCTCCTCCAGTGCTTCACTTCTCTACTCTTCACCGACGCAACCTCAGTGTGCCTCTCCATTGTCTCAGCCGCTCTTAAACGTCGCGTGGCCGGTTGAAGAGCCAAAGTTACCGCCTGCGCTTGACAGGTCTGTTCTTCATGTCAGGCGGAGTATTGGCGAGTCCGTTTGGGGTTTTGTTGTCGAGAAAGCTTCGGGTCTGGTTCTGCTCGACGTCCTCCTCCTCTGGTGTCCCGGAGCCGTTGCCAGCCGCCTCCGTTGAAGCCGTTAGGAGCCACCCTCGGGTGAGTGTTCGGGTGTCCCTCCCTTAGTTTTGCTCTTGTTCTTCATGGTTCTGCCATGATACTAGTAGCTTATTGAGTTGAGAGTCTTTTTGTTGTCAGTTTGCTCTGATCTCTATTAGCTCCATGAACACCAATTTTGGTTGTTTCTGGTTCTAATTTTATGTGTTTCTTAGAGGTTTTTTTAATCCTTTTTGCGGCCTCTTTGAAACGGAATTGCTGTCAAGCAGATTCGGGTTCAATTATATTGTAACCAAACCTTCATTCTTGAATGATATTTACCATTTAGCAAAAAAAAAAAATCATTTACATAGTGGTGATATTCAGACCGCAATGAATCTTGCATGTCATGAGATCTTTACGTCTTATTAACTTATTCCATTATATTAGTCCCTACCTTTAAATAGCGTATACACTTTTGTGTGAGTAGTGACAAAAAACGTATACACTTAGTGAGTTAGTGGCACAAAACCGTATACACTTCTTACATCTAAATAATATTCAGTTTTTATTGTAAATATTCTTGGCATATATATTCTTTTTAAATACTCGAATCAGAATCTTTAGAGAATTAGAGGAGGACACGAGAGGATAAAACAAATCAAGAAACATAAAGAATTACAAGATTCCACCATCAAAGAATCTTTTGGAAAAGAGATTCCCCCATGATTTATGCTTCCACTAATTTAATTGAATTTTCTGTGGATTTCCACCAAGATTTTCTTTCTCTTTCACTTTCCTAAAGAAGATATTAAATTTGATTAGAACATTGACCGTAACCTAGTGTTTCTAAATTTGATCCAACCTCTTTGGTCGAACAAAATAAAAGTATGATAACCCAAATAAAGTTCGGTTTAGAGTGGCTAAAATGTCACGGTTCTTTTGTTAAGGTCTTTTATTGCAAATATCTTTCCGCAACAAGTACATAACCCCCTTGCCCCCTTAACAAGCTATAACACCAATGTATATAACAAGCGGCTAGGACAAACCATCAAAATACAATTCCACAAAACAAATAAAAACTTTACATAGTATAAGCTAAACCATCACAAATTAAATAGGCATGAATCTGAAAGTTGGGTGACATGGAGTAAGATATAATTATTAAATCAATTTGGTCGACATATATTTATGGTAATGGACAGAACAAGGGAGAATAGTTGAAGCCTCCTTGAGAACGATCGTGCAAAATTTCAGAAAAGAAGTTTTAACCCATCTAGCAAACCATTTACCGGATAGAAGAATAGCCAACTTTCTCATTTAGCAAACCATTTATTAATTTTCAAAAAATTTCTCATTTAGCAAACCAGCTGCTGGAGTAGTGAAAGGATGGGTGACCTATCGGGAAGTGATTCGCGATATCGTATAAGTGAGGCCAAAACATGGGAAAAGATTATGTGGTGATTGTCGGGTCAGTAAACAATGATTTCAAATCTTCAAAAAAATTAACGATCGACTGTCGGATGGGATGGAATCTGCGAACCGAATGAGCGGGCGTAGGTGACTCATTAACCATGGGCGATCAAGACGTTACAGATCTATTCACAAAATCGGATTTTAACAAAATAAGTTAATTTACAAAATTTATAGACAATAATCATGCACGCATGCACGCTATATACTATTGAACATATGAAGAAGCCGGTTGGTGATGTAGACTCGAGCTGACCCCTTGATTCCATAGATAAATATGGACGGCTGAGATTCAAAGTCCATAATTTGTGTTTCTCAAAGATATGAGAATACTACATATAACTATAAGTATAAAAAGGAAATATGTTCTTTTTTTCTTTGAAACATAGGAAATATGTTCCAAATTAAAAACTAAAAAAACAATGTAAAGTTGGAATCACGAATTGAACTCTTCCATATTTCTCCCCCATATAATTAGTCAATCAAAAAAGCTTATATCTGATACCTTACCAAACAGGAAAACAATATAGTCAAGTCTCTGTGAATTCGGGTTTACTTGGTCGTCGTCACACATAAGGGAGGTTTGGCACTAAACTTGCTTTGATTTCATTAATAACACAATAGTCTCTGTGAATTACTTAGGTCTCTTTTTATAGTTCACGAAGCTTTGGTTCTATTTGATTACTTGGGTCTCTTTTCTAGTTTGAATTTCATCTAGAGGATCTAACTAAAATTTTGTTTTCTGATCAAAATTTTCTTGATGTTTCTGGGTGTGTAATCTTTCAGTATGAGGAATATCAAAAGGAATATGAAAAATCTCAGTGAACTACCCGATGATCTGTTGATGAAGATTATGTCATTGCTTCCAACAAAAGAGGCTGCGGCTACCAGCGTTTTGTCAAAAAAGTGTTCTCTTTGGAAACAACAAGATGTTGATTATGTAGACATTTGTAGAAAGTGCTCAGAAAACTGGATGGGTTCTACAATTCAACATACTCCAGAGTTACGTCACAAACTTCCCTCAACCTATCGTTTGATTGGAGAATTTACTGTAATTCGAGATCCTCCCCCTCCTCCGGAGAAAGTGGGGTTTGCTAGTTTGATGACGTTTCTCACTGGTGAAGCTCGTATTAGTGATCGGTGTGCTGAGTGCAAAGGCAAAATACATGCCCCTAAAAAAGTGTCCATTTACATATTAAGTAGAGATTCGGGAAAGACGCACGCTTTTATATGGACCAAGCTGGAAGAAAAACAAGAGATTCAGATTGAGTTCGTTACCTGGGGGAAGAAGACTACGACAAACTATTGCCTCTCACTTGGGTTTTGATACATTTTCTATACGTTGATATCCTTCAACAACAAAGTCACTTTGTTTTTTTGCTGTTTATTATGTTGATCAATTTGCCTGGTCTTGTATGTAAATCTACTGCAAATTCTTTTCTATAATAAGTACATAATCCCCTTGCCCCCAAAAGTATTTAGAAGAGTATATAGATGGTAGATCTAACTTGATCATCCAGAGCTTAACAAGTCGTAAAACACACATGTATAAAATAAATGGCTAGGCCAAACCATCACAAGACAATTCCAAAAAAACATATAAAAACTTTACATAATATACGCTAAACCATCACAAATTAACCATGCACGAATCTGAAAATTTATTGACATAGAATAACATATACTTTCTTGTTTCATATTAAGTGTGTGTTTTTTTTTGGAATGAACATATTAAGTGTGTTTTGTTTTCTTAAATTTATTTCATTACAAATTTACAAGTATTTTTTTTACATTTTCAATGCAAATATTAAATAGAGTGTATGTTTAATAATAAATTTAAAATGGATAATTTCATTTGGTAAAGAAAAAAACAACGACCTGAATTAGAATATCAAATTATCAACGACAATAAAACCCACACAAAAAATTTACTGAGTTCATCAACAACAATTAAAATTACGTGAAATTTTACAATTATCTATTCACAAATCTGATTTTTTAACAAAATAAGTTAATTTACAAAATTTATAGACAATAATCATGATGAATGCACACGCTATAAACTATTGAACTTATGAAGAATCTGGTGGGTGATGTAGACTCGAGCTGACCCCATGAGTCGAAAGAGAACTATGGACGGCTGAGATTCAAAGTCCATCGTAGTAACCTCCAAAAGATATCTGAGCTCTTACGACAGGAACACCTTTCATGGCAAAGATTGCTTCATTGACCTTTGTTGCATGATTCACAACTTCTTTCATCCTCTACATTCACCAATAAATATTTTTATACGTATACAAATTATTAAACCAAGAAATATTCTCCTTGAAAGTTTGACGTCGGCACAAGCTAAAACAAGAATCAATCTCTTAAACACGTAAACTTGACCTTATCTTTTGGTTTATAAATTATTCAAAAAAACTGTTTCTATAGTATAATCAAAAGGTACCAATCACAATCATATAATCATAGCTTTCTTGAATAAATTACAAAAAATAAAGATTGCAATGTTCATGAAAAGTTACCTTATTATCATCGGAGTAAATCTGAAACCTAAGCTTGTGGTTCTTGTTCTTACAAACTTTGATGTTGTTGTGTCCGAGGAATAAGACACATACGGTAGCTGCAGCAGCTGCAACACCAAAAGAGCATATTGCTCCGATCCCATTAAGACCAATCTTCCACAGATTAGCCTTCTCACCACCATGATCACTCATCACATCATCATTTCCTTCCTTGTCTTGCAAGTCATCACTTCCTTCTGAATCAGAGGGTTTTGCAGCATCGATCAAAGACACAGGACTCGTGATCCTCGCTGGTGGGTCCACTTTCATGTCGGCAAATTCGGTTTCCTTCGTTTTCTTGAAGGATACTGTTGGTGACAGAACAGAGTCAGTCAAAAGGGTTTGTGTTGGATCCGGATCATTGGGTGTCATCTTGTTCTCGTGATCCGACACGGGTTCCCAAGTTATGGGAACTTGGATGAGCTTTGTGGGAACCACTTTGGATCTTGGAGGAGACTCTATCTTGTGGAGAGGTTCTTGAGCAGATGGACAGAGGAAGTAGTCCATCACCATGTCTCCATGATGATCCTCGTCGTGATCAAGATCCTTGAAGCTGTTCTTGGGACTGGGGAGTAACTCCCATTCCTCAAGATCCATCTCTTCTTGAGCCGATCTCATTGGAGCCACGGTCAGAATTTGAGAAAGATCTTTTTGAATTATTGGAACCAAGTGGGTTTGGGTATTCTCTCCCATGTGAAGTGGTTTCAAGATCATATTATTATAGAAGAGAGGATAGAAGATTCAAAGAATGTTTGGATTAATCATAATTGAAAAATGCTTTCAATAAAAAATGACTCAAGATTTGAGACTTTTTAAATTTTTACCTTTTCTTCTTGGATTGTTTATAAATACACACAAGATGCTTGGAAAAAGCTATTGAAACGCGTACGATAGTATTATTAATAAGCTCTTAAATTTGGGGAGAAAAAAATATCATGTATATAGACATGGATTGATATCAGTTGAAGTTGACACAGATATACAAATACAAGACATGTAAAATGAATTTATTTTTTTGAATTTATTCATTTTGAAAGTGAGTTAGAGCTTATCTAACGCAATGAAGTGATGTCAAAAGAAGAAGTGGTCCTTTAGTTCTTCCACCATGATCAAGTCTTCTCCGGTATTTTAGTATTTTAATATAATAACCAAACCGCGGGATAAATTCAAACTATCCTTTTGGTCACTGTATTTTCGGTTAGAGTGATCATATTATTATAAGTTTATAACCAGTAAATTAATCAATCGTTTTCTATATTTTTCTAATAACAAGTTTGAAGTTGTCATTTCGTTGATAAATTTTTTTATGTTGTTAATATTAGTAGCTTATTCAAACAAAATGAAATAAAAACTTGAGTCGGTTACATATGTATTTACTTAGAGCACCCACAATGGGGGATGAAGAGAAATCCTTAGCTCTTTACCCTAGGGGATTAACAATATAATAATAATATAAACACTTAGTTAGCTAAGGATTGATACGTAAATAAGGATTTTAAGGATCAAATCCTTATAGACGTGGTGGCTTGGCATTGGGTGGGGAGTTTTGTGTTTCGGCTGGTCTCAATCGCCATCCAGAGTACTTCAAAGAGCTGACGATCGATCCTTCGCATTCCGAGTATTCAATGTCCGATTTCCAGAGGTTCCTGAGAGACACATACTCGCTGAGAAACGCCGCCGTGAGTGCCGGAGAGAGTCTGCGGCGGAGGCCACGGATCCTGATTTTATCGAGAGCCAGATCGCGAGCCTTCGCGAACACCAACGAGATCGCGAACGCGGCGGGAGAAATCGGATTCGAAGTCGTGGTGGCGGAAGCGAACACAGGAGTCGCGAGTTTCGCGGAGACGGTGAACTCGTGCGACGTTATGCTCAGCGTTCACGGCGCGGGGCTAAAGAACATGGTGTTCTTGTCTGATTGGTTGATGATTGGGTGTTTCAAAGACCCAAACATATGTTTTGATGAGGGTTTTGCTGTGTTAGATCCAGTGCCATTCTTTCTTCTGCTTCTGTAAACCGTCTCCTCACATCTTCGCGGCATCAGGTTCGTTTAAATTGGAGGAGAACACGCCTCCTCACGTGTCTTCTTCTTCCACTACTACTACTGCGATTGTTGATGATGATGATGGTGATGATGATGATGATGGTGATGATGATGATGATCATTATGTTGATGCACATGTAGCAGAATGTGTTGATCATGTTGATGGTTTGTTGAATGAAGTTAGAGAAGAAGAAGATCCTGCTATAGAGGAGAAACAAGAAGAAGAAGAGCAAGGTGAGATCTTGAAAAGCAGTCTCAAGAAGGCGGCTTTGGATTCACCAAGGGAGAAGAAGAAGAAGAAGAAGGTACAGTGGGTGTATTTGATGGGGAAAGAACTTGTTGAGATCCGTGAGTTCGAGTTTAGGTTAGTCTTGATAGAAAGATTGAATCTTTAAATCAAGTTTCACTATGTTTGGCTTGAGAGTTAGTTTGATTGGCATTTGTGTTTTCTTTGCAGTGAAGAAGATGATATCAGATATGATGGCGATCAGAGCTGTGTTTGCGTTATACTGTGATCAACTCAGTTTAGTTTTTTACTCGGAGATAAGGCAATGGTGAGAGGTGAAGAAGCTTGCTGGAGATGGATCCATGTTGGTCTTGTGGCCTTGGCTATAGAGTCCATATACATCGAGGTAGTACATATAGTAGAATCTACATTTGCTCGCCTGTGGTTATATGAAGTTTCTATATATAACATGGCAGCATTTTGTTATGGTTTTAGGATTGTGAAAAGAATTGATTTCTGTTACAATTGTTTCTTTGATCGACCAGTTAGTGAATTTCTTTCTCATTCAGATTCAAGAGGGTTTTAAATGTTTAATCTTTCATACACATTTTATCATATGTTTTTAATTTTTTTTATTTCTAAGGACTCCAAATTAGAAAACACCATTGTAGATTCTATTTTGATTAGAGTCCTTAACTATTCTAAATAAAAAAAAAATTAGTTTAATAATCCTAAGGACTCCAATGGTGGTAACACCATTGGAGATGCTCTTATAGTTATTTAAACGATAGCTAGTTTTGGATAAGGTTTAGCTTTATTGATGATATCATGTTTGTAATAAGGCTATAAGGGGATTACGAAGAATCTTAATAAAAGAATGGAGAATTACATAGTTTGATGTGAACACACTACCCATATTCCAGATTATGTTATTGCTGAGTTCTTTTTTTAACTATTACTTTCTGTATTGTCGTTGAGGGAACCAAACGATATTCTTTTTAACTTTAATTAACTTTTTGAGGCTCTGCAAGTTATTCCATACGTTTCTGCTTTGTTCCCTTCTTTTGGACATTAAAGTTTGATTACTAACACATGCATGCTATTGTAACATCCATAAAATGCTATGTATAGGAAACAAACCGCAGAGACTCAACTATAGCTCTTGCTGCAGAGGAACGAGATGGTGATGAATCTACAATCCCCACTATCTTTTCATTTGAGTGAACATTCCAAATCTATCACACAAACATATCATTAGCCATTCCATCATACAAACTGAAAAAAAAATGTGTGTGCTTGAGAGAGAGAGAGAGAATGATTACCCCATATGTAGCCAACACTATATTGGCTCATGTTTTTTCGGTTACTATACGGAATGAATCATAAGGCACATATATTAGACCAAAGTTTTCCACACAAAAATCTT
This sequence comes from Brassica carinata, assembly GCA_016771965.1. Classification (NCBI taxonomy): domain Eukaryota; kingdom Viridiplantae; phylum Streptophyta; class Magnoliopsida; order Brassicales; family Brassicaceae; genus Brassica; species Brassica carinata. Next base: position 6,543 of record JAAMPC010000403.1, on the reverse strand, counting down.
CACAAGCACACGTGCCATACTGACATTGCAAGTCCTGGTGTTAAAATAGTCAAGATTTATGTATAAGTACTCTTTAATACAAAGATTAAATATAATAACGCCCTTGGTGAAAATTCTGTATATGATTGATTATGAAAGCTTGTGATTGTTAGAGATAATATCACTTAGTTTTCTAAACAATTTGCCAATACTAAATTTCTCTTAATCATTTTTGTATTAACATTTGATTTTTAAACCTTTTTGTATTAAGCCCCGTTACATAGCTCATTATAGTGTTAATCTTGACTCATCTGAAGTTACATTTTTTTTTTGTCAAGAGCTTTTAAGTTCTAAAACCAATGAATCTACACTTGTAAAAAAAAAAAGAGAAAAATAAGAGATCAATGTAGAAAAGTAAGAAAAAAGACAAAGCAATGGAGCTGGATCACAATCTCAAAGGCAATACAAAAACATTACAATACAAAGTTGCCCTACCAAATTATTCAGTAAATGAAATGAGGTCAAAAACAGACATCTCAACTTTTATAAAACCAAAAAAAAAAGAGAGAAATATTCACAAACAGAAGCCAAGCAGTTCCTGGATTTACATGCTTTGATGCATACAAAGAAACAAACTCAAAGTTAAAGAACTTATCTCTTCCCAGTGCTGACAAGATACTACAAGGATGTTTCAAGGGACTTGATTTTTTTCACCCTTAGGATCAAGAGGACTGGTTTGATGAAGTTTGGCCTAGGGAGACAGATGCTAGCGACGAAGCCCATGCTTGAGCGTTCTTTGCCCTTTCATGGAAGCACCTTGTCTTGACGAGTGTTAGTTTCAACCACAGCCTCCTCACATCGACCATGTGAAGAGCACGGCTGAACACTTGGCTTACCTCTCCAAATCTTTCCAGGTTCAGATTGGGAACATAAGACGCCCACAACGCTTTCAAACGTGGTTCTGCTATGGGGAAGACGAGGATTGCCATTTGTAAGGAGACAAACAGCAGAGACAGCACCAAGAAGGGATCTCGTTTGAATATTTCACTGATAGATGTCCCTTTGCGTAACCATGTGATCAGGTTACCATCTGTAAAGTCTAAGGTGGTTGTTGATTCTGCTTCAGCAACATACTGAACAGGTTTAAGACCTGAAAAACCAAAAGAATCATAAGTTATTATTGATAGAATTTTTTTTTTTTTTTCAAACTGAAATGTGCTAGCCAATACGTGGTGTGGTGAATCAATCACCTGTAGATTCCTCATAAAACTCAATCAGGGATGTAAGATCCTTTCTACCATGGTACCGCGCCTTTGAAGTTTGATTAACCATCAGGATTGAAGGTAGGCTATGGATACCATACCTTGAAAAGACACTGCAACAAATCAGTTAATGAAATCAGTTAGTAAGACAAAAGGGAAAGATGGCCAACCACATGGAAGAGGAACCCACTAACGAGACAATTACACAGAGGAGACAGGGTAATAATGAATTAATAACCTATTATATAAATCAACTGAACATTTGTAAATGAAAAGGAAATATCAAACAGTAATAAGTAGGCTTCTTACGATGGTGGTGCTTGAGAATGGTCCACAGCTAGGTGCTGTATCTGAGGGAACATGGAACTCAACATATCAAACTTGGGGCGCAGAGCACGTGAGAAAGGGCACCAGGAAGCATAAAAGAGCACTGACATATAAGCATTTCCATCATGGTTCAAAGACATTAACCTATCAAGCGAGTCTCCATCTACCTGCATCATGATACAAATTTAGACACTGCTTCAGCTACAAATAAAACTTCAAAATCCAATTTTATCCTCTTGACAGAGAGCTTAAGACACCTTTTTTTTTAATTTAGTTAAAATGTTAAATCATCTCTGCAGACACTAGACAGAGCTATTACACAACAATGAAACATAATTAATCGTATGTTTTAGGTTAACTTCGAAAGTATTGGACCAATAATTTGAATTTGACACTAACAATACAAACTTTGAAAAAAAAAGGAACATAAGAGCATCATCTCTGCTCAATAGTGTTATCAAAAAGCTCTAATTGTTCGTAATTCAATATTTTTAATCCGAAATAAACCAAATGACGATCATCTAAGCAAGCGTGACGAAAGCTTAAAGGTTGAATTGGCACACACGCATTCAAACAAAACCATAAAGGAGAGAGAGAGAGCCTGACCTCGATAGGAGGCGTTGGATACATAGAAGGAGGGCATTTGGAGTGTATATCGAACCGGAACAGCTCGGATTCGTGATTGCAAACGGACGGCGACGATGAAGCGAAGCTAGAGGGAAAGCATGAGACAGCTATGAGGAGGAGAAACGGAACACGAAAATCCATGGAGGTGATTCGAGGTTCAATTGAACAGAATGATTTATAAAAGATGATGAATTGGTGAAGAACAAAACCTAACGTCTCGCGAATTGGGGCAAATCGCGGATTTTTTATTTTGCCTTTTGTCTTTTTCCCCAAGTTTTTATTAATTTTTCATATTAAGACAAAACATAATCTAGTGGGACCCACCTCTGTCTCTCTCTCTCTCTTTAAGTGTTGCGTTTGGGTTTAAAAGAGCACACGGGCCTATCAACATATCAAACTTGGGGCGCAGAGCACGTGAGAAGGGCACCAGGAAGCATAAAGAGCACTGACATATAAGCATTTCCATCATGGTTCAAAGACATTAACCTATCAAGCGAGTCTCCATCTACCTGCATCATGATACAAATTTAGACACTGCTTCAGCTACAAATAAAACTTCAAAATCCAATTTTATCCTCTTGACAGAGAGCTTAAGACACCTTTTTTAATTTAGTTAAAATGTTAAATCATCTCTGCAGACACTAGACAGAGCTATTACACAACAATGAAACATAATTAATCGTATGTTTTAGGTTAACTTCGAAAGTATTGGACCAATAATTTGAATTTGACACTAACAATACAAACTTTGAAAAAAAGGAACATAAGAGCATCATCTCTGCTCAATAGTGTTATCAAAAGCTCTAATTGTTCGTAATTCAATATTTTTAATCCGAAATAAAGCTTAATATCCAATTTTATCCTCTTGAGAGAGCCTAAGACACCTTTTTTTTTTTAAATCATCTCTGCAGACACTAGACAGAGCTATTACACAACAATGAAACATAATTAATCGTATGTTTTAGGTTAACTTCGAAAGTATTGGACCAATAATTTGAATTTGACACTAACAATACAAACTTTGAAAAAAAAAGGAACATAAGAGCATCATCTCTGCTCAATAGTGTTATCAAAAAGCTCTAATTGTTCGTAATTCAATATTTTTAATCCGAAATAAACCAAATGACGATCATCTAAGCAAGCGTGACGAAAGCTTAAAGATTGAATTGGCACACGCGCACATTCAAACGAACCATAAAGGAGAGAGAGCCTGACCTCGATAGGAGGAGTTGGATACATAGAAGGAGAGCATTTCGAGTGAATATCGAACCGGAACTGCTCGGATTCGTGATTGCAAACGGACGCCGATGATGCAGCGAACCCAGACGTAAAGCATGACACAGCTACGAAGAGGAGAAACGGAACACGAAAATCCATGGAGGTGATTCGTGGAGGAAAGAAAGGTTCAATTGAACAGAATGATTTATAAAAGATGAAGAATTGGTGAAGAAACAAAACCTAATGTCTCACGAATTGGGGCAAATCCCGGATTTTTTTTTTTTTTACCTTTTGTCTTTTTCCCAAGTTTTTTATTAATTTTTCATATTCGGACAAAACATAACCTAGTGGGACCCACCTCTGTCTCTTTCTCTCTCTCTTTAAGTGTTGCGTTTGGGTTTAAAAGAGCACACGGGCCTATCAAAATAACAAAAGTCTTGTTTCGGCCCAGAACGGCTCACTATAGTCCATTGGTCAAGCACAAGTCAACGATATTCTTCATCAGATTTGTTCATGTGATTTTTAAATTAATAGAGTACACTTTTTGTCTAATAATTTGCGAATGGCGATCATTTTGGGTCGAAAACATGCTAGGGATTCGGTTCAATGTATGCCAACAACTAAGTTTTTTTTTTTAATTTTATTTGTGAATACATATGCCTTATATTATTAACGAAGATTGAAGCTTAGCATATACAAAAACATCGAATCGTACAGATTATTTTACACCTAGGTGTGTCGCATCTAAATGTAAACTTTTCTGGAGATTCTTCTGGTGAAGAACCTTCACGATGCAACAAAACGTAAGGAGCTTCTTCTGTCGCTAACTGTTTTGCTTCAGCATCTGGAACTGCTACTATACTCATCACTACAATACCAACATTTATATATATATTATTCAATAAAACTCACATAGTAAATAACTAATACTACATGTTTAATATGAATTTTACCCGATGTAATGGCTAAGAAGAAAACAAAAGCAAACTTCATCGATGATGTTTTCATTTTTTCCTTTCCGATGATATATATTAGTATTGCAATATGATGATGAATAAGGTGTTATCCAATATTGTTTGTAGCTATTGTTAAACCGTTTTTATAGATGAAAAGAAAATCATGATTGTATTATTGAATCTGATAAGACTGAAATGCGATTTTTTACCATGTTTATAATGAAATAAAGAAGACCAAATCCACGTCTGGAAAGGTAAAAATCGATACACCTTGACCATTTGCATTCTATCGTTACCCCAATAAAATCCATGCAACGTCTCTCTCATTTATATTTAAAGTAGCACCCCAGAAGAACATTCCAAGCTTCTTCTATGGCCTTAAATTACATGTGATCTTGACATCTTGTTGCTGAATGTACAAAAACATGATACCTGTGTCAGAAATTTCTTGTTCTGTTGGTGAACAACTAATTGAGGTCCCCACTTAAGTTTCGTAGTGAAAACAAACATTTGTGTTCACCAACAGAACAAGAAATCTCTGACACACGATCCTGGAAAGACAAAACCGTTTGAAAACTTTTGTTCATGTACGTCCCATTCTCACACAGCTCATTCATTCGATCTATATATACAGCCCCAGGTTAGAAAGCACATAATCAACAATCCAGAAGTTGAATCCTTCCTTTGGTCTCATACATCTTCAAGAGCTTCTTTTTTTTTGTCAAACAAACGATTATATTAAATCTAAAAGGGTTTTAAGTTATTACATCCGGAGCTATGCTCAACGGTAACAAGATAAAAACTGGAGGGAAACTCGACAGTTTGATGAACACCAACAAAACAGCAAGACTAGACATAACAAACTTAACGAGAGATACTTTCTCGACAAACGGAGAACCGTGGAAAATCATCAGATGCACCCCTAAATAGGTTATTACCACGAGCATTAAATAGTCGGAATCGACGTTGAATAAACCAACACGCAAAGCTTGGAAGGAGGCGGAACGAGCTAGAGCAGCTCTAGCTCCGAAGAAGCTCTCAGAAGAGACTAGGTGAATCTCAATAGAAACGGAGAGTATACTAGTCCTGGATTTGTCGCTGATGAACAGACTGGATGGACCTTGAAACCGAATAGCGCAAGTGACAAAATTAGAGTTACTGCAAACTCTACTGACCTGTGATGGCTGAATAAATAGTGTTCTTAAGTTAAGCATAACATCACGACTTTGGGCTAGGTGAACCCTGTACACTGAGGCTAAAGTTGTCTCCAATCCCATATAAACGGTTGACTTCTCAAAGACCTCAGACCAACTAATATAGATAACGTTAACTAGAATCCATGGTAAAGCGAGGACATTGTTCAAAACGCAGCTTTGGACACCAACATTACCATGCTGGAACACTCGAGCTTTTGCTGAACCGAGTCTGGTTCGCTGTTTCATGGAAGCCGTCAAGCTATAGATATTGATCGTCTGAGCTGGGTTCCGAGCCTTTGATCAACCGCGAGGGGGGCTCTGAAAACCCACTGGAGGCGCAGTCTGGAGGGTCCGGCAGTTCCAACCGTGGAGGAAAGAACGGACCTTTGGCGGAATCAGTTCCTGGCTGAGGAAGGAGACAAGGCCATAGTGGTCCAGATCTTGCAGATGATGGAGTACAGCCCGTTGAGAACATGCCAGGATGGAGCTGCCTCAATGTTAGATGAAAGCTTGTCGGCATAAAGACCAAGGAGGCAGTTAGCGAGGGTTGGTGAAATGCGGTTGGAGATGGTGACTGATACCGGCGACTGAAGAGAACTGAGCCGAGCATGTGTGCTCTGTATAGACGTCGTAGGCGCCATATGAATAGATTCGGTGAAGGTACACACAGATTTAACACATCCATTCGCCTCAGTAAGTTGAGCAGTGGTGAGAAGGGTAACAGACACGGGGTGACGGCGAGCTGAGCAGGGGCATGGACGACGACCAAGCTAGAAACAACGGAGATGGTTTTGGCAAGAGGTCTCTTTAGTGCAAAGAAGATTCTTGGTGACTCTTTAGTAGGAACTAGTAAACCAACTTCTGTACCAAAAAGGTTTCTTGCAGTGTACGTCAGTAAGAGACCAAATCAATATTTGCTGATACATTTATTCAACGAATAGATTGAATTATCTGTTACTATTTTAAAAGTAATTTCTT